>MU263417.1:0-25000 GCA_020310875.1 Ceratopteris richardii
CTAGTGGTCACAAAACATCCCATTTTAAACGGCCATACCAACAATCAAGTGACCGTCGGTATGCTTAATTACATTTTTCTAACATTTATATGGACGTCGAGCATGATTGTTGGTATAGGGAGCATCACTATGTCCCTCATATGTTGTAGTGGGTCCACATGCCTGTTGTGTTCTCTTTGTTGATGTCGGATATGTCTTTGCATGAATTCAAAAGCCTACGTGTGGATCTCCTAGTAAGAAAATTTGGTTTTCATTATCTTCAACAGTAAGCATCCTTCAATATAAGCTTCTAATGGATTCAAAGAGTCTGTCCTCGCATGTAGATGAAACATCATGTCCCAAATTGATCTTAGGAAAAATTGATTCTACTAGATCTCGTAAATGCACATGGTAAAATCTAAACCTATAAGAACGAAAACACATGATAGGAACACTGGAAAATACTTTTCATCTTTATTTGATTCAAGATCCTCTAAATTTTTTGATGATTTGCCTTCCTATGATGAATAAAAAGAGTATGCTAGAAATGCCAATGAAGATAGACAATGTCAAAGGTGTAATTAGATCATAAACACTTTTACTCTATAATTTTTTCATGTGCAAGTTTTTTCATGTGCAAGTTTTTGCATGTAGTGGGCACAAAAAAATTATGCCTGAATTTTATATATTTGGTAAACAATTACATACAGGATTTTTGAAACATTACTCTACATGCTCTTTTGCATAGATATTCATGCATAGTCAATGCTGTTGAGATAGGCTTTACCCAAAAGATAACCAAATTCCCAATCATCCACATATGTATGTATGTATGTATTTACTATGATATAGACAATGTGTAAATAAAATTCTTTCCATAGACACTTAAACGTATTTTGTGGCGATAAGGATAAATATTCACAAAACGTATTGTAAGAAATGGATGATAAATCAGCATCACATTATTCAGCATAAATCTTTGTAATCAGTTCTTTGTAAATCAGTTCATTAGAAATCAAGTATATGTAAGAATTCCATTCATACTTCTTTTGCTTTGTAACAATCTTCGTATCTATTCCCTCTTTCTCTCTGCGGATTTACAAGCCCTAGAATGTGTGGCACTTTATCTTCTTTGAACGAGGATTCAAGTCGCAATCACAAAGAGAGCTACCGAAATGTGCCGTTATCTACTTCATGATGGCCATGTTTTACATATGTGCCACGCTGCTTCTACATGAAGTGGTGCCATGCTTTAGCTTAAACCTTTGTTTCACCATGCATTTGTGGTGAAACTTCGCATCTCGTTACAATTGAGGGAAGGCCCCCTTCTCGATGCTCATCCGTATGCCCCAACAAGATTGGAGAGCGGTAGACATAGATTTTTGGAAAATCGCGGCTTGCATGAAAGTCTTCCACATTAGGATCGCCTTGCACCGAAGTCGTGCAGATTATGCATGCGTCGGTCGGGAGAATGTACAAGGACCGTATATAACAGCCTGCGGAGGCTTAGGAAGTAATTTGAGGCTCACGGAATAGAAAGGGCAGCTTACAGAAGTTTTTTCATCGCAGTATCCGTCGTCAACGAAGTCCTGACCGCATTGAGAAACAAATATGAGGTTTCGATAATGTGGTTGCGATGTCCGTCCGCAGAGCGTTATTTTTGCTGGGGGTGCCCTTGAGGAATGCAGCGGCATTGCCTACAAGGGGCCTGCCAGCCGTGGATAGTCCCACCCCGCTTATCAGTATGCTGGCTCTCTACATTTTCTGTGTTGTGTGACTAGGCGCTATACGTGTGGGTGCTGCTCCACGCGAAGGTTCCATGCGCAAGGAGGCAGAAGCAGAACGAGGAAGATGTCGACGACAAGAGCCCTCAGCCCTTCGCTACCTTGTTCTCGCTCACAACGCATTCTGCACCTGCTTGAGCTTTTACATGGCTTACGGCCCTCTTTCTTCGGCTTACAACCTTCGGTACGTAATGTGTACAGATTCTGTGGGTCATCTTAAGTTGCCTATCGAATTTGAATCGCAGTTGTATATTGGGCATTAATCTCTCTCTCTCTCTCTCTCTCTCTCTCTCTCTCTCTCTCTCTCTCTCTCTCTCTCTCTCTCTCTCTCTCTCTCTCTGTGCCTCTGCTTGTCATCCTTCGACCATTTATTCTGTAGGAGTGACTAATGGATGTAGGAGTGACTAATGTGGATGGTTGAAACTTGTGTTTACAGTTATTCTGTCTGGGGAAATGCCTACAATGAAGAAGAGAAGTCGGTAATTGTACTCCCCTCTAAATTTTATGATTGGCTGCGTTTACGCTAAACTCATTTTATCTCCTACTTTGTCGGATTAAACAGATGGCCCACTACATTTATGTTTTCTACATGGTAGAATTCCTAGACACGGTAAGAATCGTGTTGCTTGAAAGTACACACATATGTTTTCCTCTTAAATATTTGTCGTTGATCTGATGGATTCTTCTGGGTGGGTGGATAGATCATCATGTTGCTGAAGCGGAACGTGTCCGACAAGTCCACAGTTCCTTGGATATATATGTATTTCTCCTGAGAGTCAATCCTACTAACTTCTTCTTCTTTTCTCCAATTTTGTGCTGAGCTAACCACTCTCCTCCGGTTCTTCCTTCTTCTTCTCTTTGCAGCGTACATATCAGCTGCATTGAATTCCATTGTTCATGTTCTTATGTACCTCTACTACTTCCTCTCGGCGTTATGGACGGATGATATGAAGCGCAAGCAACGATACCTGTTCTGGGGAAAGTAAGTCAACCCTCTCATGCTCACCGTAACATCTCGCTTCTCAGCAATGAAACCCATGACATGACATGCCATTGTGCTTCTGCGTAGAGCCTCTTCATTATTCTAATTCTATCACTCCGCCAAAACAACGACCTTGCTTCATCCGCCCCAAGATCGACACAGACATAATACACCTCAGTCGCATTCCACTAGTAGCTCGCCTCGATGTTCCGAAAGAAGGATCACTACTTTAAAAGCTTTGTGTGCACTTGCGGCGTTTGCTTTTATGTACTATCTCTCAGATTCTCCGAACGCTAACTATATACCATCGACGGCATCACTACTTTTTTTGTGATTAACGTGGTTGAGGTAAGTCATTGCTCCTTATTTCTGCGTACAGGTACTTAACCCAAATGCAAATGCTTCAGTTCACGATCAACATGTCCAAGCAATGTACTCCATCATTTTCAAATCCCCATACCCACAGTTTCTTTTTACAACAGATGCGTAGAGTAACCCCATGTGTGTCAAATCAAAAGGTTCTTTTTTCTTTCAAAATTTTTTTCTCTCACGACTATGTTCATTGCCTTTTGTAGATATTGCTAGGCTATATGATCTCGTTACTTATCCTATTCTACAACTTCTTCACTAAGAAGTACAAGCTTCCAAAGCAACACCATCACTAGGTTTGTTTAGGGAATGCCCATTTTCAAGGCAAGTTTATGACATCGTGACAAAGGCAGGGCGATCTTCATGAGCAAGCCTGAATACATTCCACCTACTACCATTCCTGGACTGGGCATACTATTCTACAAGCACTGCGTGGTCATACTTTGACATGTTTTTTGGGCATTCACACATATAATTTATAAACATTTTGTTGTCAACCTTGCTATGGTGATTCCAATCTATTTTTGCAAACGAGCTTGATATGTAAGGAGAGTGATACCATTGAAGTTTTGATCTCTATTTAGCACTAGTGCCTTCCCCACTTTGGAAAGAGGTTTGGATCCCTGTTTTGAATGGTCGGCCATTAGAAGTCAGTTTGTTTCATGTGATAAAACTGCATCACATTAATTGGAACGACTTCTCAAAATGGTAAAGTTGCAATTTTATCCCACAATACGTTCGATTGTGGTTATGCATACAAAATGTCTTTTATTGGAAAGTCGTTGTATCATTTTTTTGTATCAGGTTTGATTCTCATAAGGTTCCAAACACTCTTTTTTATCCCTTTGTTCCACCATATGCTCTTGAAGATATTATGTGCTTGAATATCCCCCATTCATTCACGTCTTCCATGGTTTCCTATTCTTGTATTACCTTAGCAAACCTGAAAAATTCTCGTCTTTGATTTTCATCGAGCATATTTTAGATCTCATTAAGCATGCTTTTACATAAATTTCATCCCTCATAAATTCATCATCTTTTGTGATAATTTTTTTTATCAAGAACTTGGCAATTTGGTCGATAACTTCATCATTTGAGATGGAACCGTTTTCTTTCAGTGTCTCTCCTATCGCTTTTAATTTTGACAAGCCATTAACTTTCCTTATGGAACATATACATGTTAAATTTATTGCAAATGCATATCTCTTGCTACTCTATCGATGAAAAAGGATAGATATAACCTTCCATGGATTTAAATGCACACATAATTTTTATATTGCACTACCTCTTACTTGCTTATTAGTCACTGAAGCTGGAAGCATTCTATAATAGAATAGATTGAAGAACTCCATGAAAGAAATGTAGAGTGTAATTTCCTATTAGATTGTCATCCACTCTAAACAATCAAGTCAGAGCCTTGTAATGCAATTTTTGCTTCTTTCCATATAATACAATAGATAGAAGGACTCCTTCAAAAAAACATATAGTGTAATTTTCTATCAAATGTCCATCCACTTTAAACAATCAAGCGACATCCTACGAATGCAAGTTTGACTTCTTCTCGTATCCCCCCTACTAAGAATCCCGTGTTTTTAGAAAGACAAAGGATGCAAAAGGCTTCAGCTAAAACATTGAACAAAATAGGCCTTTGTCTTTAAGAAGGAGTAGTTTTTCTCAACCCCAAGCCTTGCTTAGAAAATGCTATTTTCTTTGGTTAGTGAAAGAGCATCACGATAATGTGGTAAGATACTTATTCTACAGAGGAACTAGATATATATACATGATTTTTTTAGCAACGCCATGAAATCCCAAAAATGAAATAAACCCAACAAAAATTACACCACACTTTAATTTATCAACTCTAAAATGTACATAAAAAAGTTCATTTGGTGATGTTCCAAACGTACCCTTGAGATATCTAAGTACTCCCTTAGCTGCAAGTAAATGAGCCCTAGGTGTGTGCATGAATTGAGATAGCACACCAACTCTATATGGTAGGTCACGCCTTGTGATAGTGACATATTTCAAAGGGCCCACTATTGATCTATATAAGAGTAGATCCTAAACTTCATTACCTTCCATTAAAGTCAATTTTACATTTACTTGCCATTCCCTAAATGCATTGACTCCTTCAAAGCATGTGGTTTCTTCAAAAACTTTACTCATATATGCATATTGTCTAGCCATGAATGAATCATAGATAAGTCTATTAACTAGATACCTTAACTTATCCCATGATCGTATCTCACCATTCCACTTATTTGGATATTTATGGTTGACCTTTGAGCTCTCCCCGTTATTTGCATGATGGTCGACATTGAGGTGAATCCATAATTCTTCGTCTTCTTCAATCTCTGTAACTTTATCTTTGCTTTTCCTTCTTGCATCACTAAGATGCCTTCATGTAGGACTTCCTCCATAGCATGATGAGTGTTTACTCAAGTCCTTTGGTCCACTAACAACTTTTTTTTTTGGTTCATCACTTTCTCTTGAATTCTTCCTTTCTTCATGTTCATTTTCCTACATAGATACATTTGAACAATATCAAGGTGAGAGCCCAACAAAAATGACTTCCCTTGACACCTTCAACTCCTTTTTTGTGGGTTAATAACATCTATACCCCTTTTACTCACCTTCATACCCCATGAGCAAAAATCTTTCTGATTTATCATCGTGTTTGCTCCTTAATGCACATGAAAATTAGCACATAGCTTATCATCGTGTTTGCTCCTTAATGCACATGAAATTAGCACATAGCAAGTACATACAAACACTCTCAAGTGTGATACGTCTAATTTTATATTTTAGGATGCTTGTCCATGATGTATATTGTATTGGTTGCTATATCAACCCAATAGGAATTAGGGATCCCCATTTCTATCATCATAGCCATAACACATTCTACAATGTACCTATTCTTCCTTTCGACTACACCATTTTGTTGTGGTGTGTACCAAAATGTGATTTGTCTCTTGATTCCATTTGACCTTAGGAAATCAGAGAATTCATGGGAGAAGTATTCTCCCCTTTATCATCATCTATGTGACAACCTATGGATCCCAATGCATCAAGTACTTCTTTGATCTTTAGATTGTAGACATTGATATTGCTACTATGTATTTTCCTCAAATTATTGAGTTCATTATTTAATTTAATCTTTCTAGCTTTGATTGAAGTGGATTATAGTCTCCCTAGGTTTCTTGTCCTTTAATTAAAGTTTCTAGATCTTGTATATGCTCTATCATTGCATTGTTAATATGTTGGTAAGATGAAGATAAATCTCTTTTGTCTCTCTCATTCCACTCTCTCAAGATCCTCAATTGATTAAGCATTGGATTCTCTTCCAATATAGGTCTAGCATATCTAGCACTAACAAGCCCCCAAAAGCCCTTTCCCATGAGGAAGCTAGACATTCTAAACCTCCATGGCTAATAATTCTTCTTATATAATTTCTCATTCTGAGTGCTATATTCTAACATGGTGTGCTCTAATTTACTCTTCTAGAACTCTTTGATGCAAGCAGAGTGTAGAGTACCAAGATCTTTACCTTTGTACTTAGAAATACCAAAAGTGATGGGGTAGATGCCTTGCTTCTTCACCAGTAGCCTTCCCTTGAGTTGGTGTGTGTGTTGGCCTCACATGTATGTTTTTAGAAACCTCTATTCACTTGAAAAAAAAGGGTTCTGTGAGATCTTGGATAATGAAACCGAGAGCTTTTCTACACACAAACTAGATTATGAGACCTTGGTAATGCAATTATCCAATTTTAAATAGTATCTCCTACTCAGAGAATCAATTCCTACAAGTTAGACTAATTATGAGGGGGATTCAAATTATGAGGGGGGGAATCAATGCCTACACATTAGACTAATTATGAGGGAGATTCAAATTAGAATTTGATGCATGAGTATTCCTGCTTGTTGTTTGTTTTATAATGCTCCAAGTGTATCCATTCAAGCGGTTCACATGCCCTTATGGTTTGAGCTTGATTTTTAGCAACGATACTTACCAAGCTAACAAGATACCTTTTCTTAGTTAGGGGGACCCTCTTTTCAGATTCCCTATTTATTGAAAGGACTTAAATGATTCAATTTTCCTTTTCTTTTAGTTCCAATGCCTTGAAAGAAAAGAGATTACTTTTCGGGAATCATTTTCCAAACCCTTCCAGGAACTTAGTGAACATTCTTGAACCGCTTGTTCTCAAACTCCAAAAATTCAAAGAATGATTTTTTATAGGTCATTCGATCAGTTCAATTAAAAAATCTCCCTAAAGCTTTTATTCTCGGCTTTTCCACATGTATTACACAATCTAAAGTTGCCTATGCATTCTATTGAAAATAATGCATCTCCTTAAGAGGATAAAGGATAGCCTTTCATAAGATAAATATATTGAACTCTATTTACCCTTTTGTAAATACAAGAGAACTTATTCCATTTGTTCATGGAGGTACATCTCTACATCTCTTAGTGGAACCAATACCTTAATCTCAATGGTCTTATCTTTAAGGCTTATCTCGATGTTTTCGAAGGATCTCATTTCTCTTTACTCTCTATCCATGAGAGAAATTCCTCAACAAGAGTGAGTTCCCACTATCCCATATTTTGTAGTGCTTTCTCTAATCCATATAACCCCGTCTTTTAACTTTCTATCTTCGGTTTCCCTCTTAATGCTCTCTGATCATGTTATCCAAAATTCCATCTTGGAATTCCTTCACACTATGAGAGCAAATGCTAATGTGTCCAATTCTTATGCCAATCAAATACTCCTTTGATGGATAGTTCATTTTTCCTTGGCAATTTATCAAACCATAAAAGCTTTGATTTTTTTATCTTTCTAAGTCATTTTTCTTTTCTTGATTCCTTTCGCCCAGTTAATTTGAGATAAGAACAAGATCCTTTCTACTTCGGAACCCTTCTTCATTGTTAATATTTACCCATGGGATTTTCTTAAGATCTTTAACTCATGATTTCATGAGTTTTCATCTTTCTTAAGTCTTTCACATCCAATTGATGTTCTCAAAATCTTTCCTAGGGATCAAAAACTATATGTCATCCTTTTGACTTAAGCAAGTTATCATGCTTACTTTCCTAATCCATCTTAGCCATTCTCAAGTACCTTAATATGGATATGGTTCAAGTCTTTAACCCGTATATCTTTTGCAATTACTTCATGCATTACATCCATGCATATCCACCTCTTACTTATTTTTTGAGTTTCAATCTCAAACACAAGCTACTTGATGTCAAACATGCCCCATAACTTTCATAGAAGGTTCAAGGAATTCATCTATTATTTCAAAGGATCATATCAATGATACCTTTCTTCCCCCCTTTATACATTTCCCCCCCCCCCCCCCCCCCCCCCCCCCAAAACTGTACCTTTCTAGAAAAATTGATGTTCATTCATTTTCCTAAGTGTAAACCTAGTTTGAACTTTATTTTCACTCAATCCTATTTTCTTTCAAATTAACTCAGGAAGTAATTAAATATCATCGAGTTCAAGCTCCCATTATCCTTAAACTTAGCATCCCGTATCATTGTATCCACTTTAGTGATAGTGTAAACCTCCATATCCCATACCATATTGTTTATACTCTCACATTAGTGCAAACAATGTTAACTCTTACATATAGCTAAAATAGTTTCATTCTCATTTGAAGGAGATACATAATTACCTTTTCCTTTGTATGATGAATTGCTTTGGTCCCATTGATAGCGATCCCTTGCATAGTGGCCATACTTGCCATATATAAAGCATTCTTTTGAGTCATTATTTCCTCGAGTCTGATTGTACCTTCCTCATCCCTTTGATCTTGCCTCTTCCTCTTGATGAAGAGACCTTGCTTCCTTGGCCTTGATTAGAATCGCCATTTGATCTTCTTCCTTTCCTTCCTCTATGTCTTCCTTGATTTTTTACTCCACCTATTCCTTTACTTCCATAAAATGTTTAGGTTTCATTGCACTTTGCCTTTAGCCTTAAATGATCATATGCTCCATGACCATCATGGCCATTAGTTGCTCAAAGTTGAGAAGATTATCTCTAACATAGATAGAAGTGGAGAAATTCTTCCATGTCTCATCATCCCTAAGTCCATTCAATGTGTATGCAACTATGTCATCATCATCTATGTGAAAACCTATGGATCCTAATGAATCAATTACTTTTTCTATCTTCATAATGTATTCATTAATATAGCTACTAAGTTTCTTTCTCAAATTATTGAGTTCATTCTTAAATAAAGCTTTCTCGCTTTTGTTGAAGTGGAATATAATCTCTCTAGGTTGGACTGAAATATAATTTCTATGTCTTTATGTATTGAAATGATATGATACCATTGATGGGAGAATATAGAATTTCCCTATGTAGCTTGAAGCATAAATGGCCTCACATGTATGTTTTTAGAAACCTCTATTCACTAAAAGACATGATCCTTGAGAATGAACCTAAGAGCTTTTTTACACACAAACTAGATTATGAGACCTTCTAAATGCATGTTATCCCATTTGAATACTTTTTCCTACTTAGAGAACCAATGGAGACAAGATAGACTACTTATTTCCTTCACTAGCCATGCACACAAAGACCACTATTCATTCTAGAATTGATTTCTCACAGAATATGCAGAGTCTAGACTTGCTCTTCAAGCCAAATTAGGAGACCATAATAGCCTTCTAATAAACCAAAGATGACAAGAAATGGATCCAAATTCCCTAAATGATAGGGATCTCTTTTCCTAGAATGAAGGCTTTATGACACCTAAGTTAGATAGGTGATTGATTTAAGGAATATGAGCGGATTCAAATTCAAATTTGAGGCATGAGTATTTGTGTTTGTTCCTTGCTTTATAATGCTCCAAGTTTCATCCATTCAAGGCTTCATACGCTCCTATTGCTCGAGCTTAATTTTCAACACAATACTTATCAAGCCATCAAGGTACCTTTCCTTAGTCAAGGAACCCTCTTTCCAGATTCCCTATTTATTGAAAGGAGTTAAATGATTCAACTCTCCTATGATTTTAGTTCCAATTCCTTGCAAGAAAAGATATCACTCTTTGGGCATCATATCCTAGAAACTTCTATGAACTTAGTGAACATTCTTGATTCACTTGTTCTCATCCTCAAACAACTCAACAAATGATGATTTTATAGATCATTCTATTAGTTTAATTAGAAAACTCCCTAAAGTATTTATTCTCAGTTTTTCCACATGTACTACACAATCTAAAGTTGGTTATGCATCCTATTGAAAAGAATGCATCTCTTGAAGAGGATATGCATCATCAAAATCTATTTACCCTCTTGTAAATACAATAAAACTTATTGAATTGGTTTGAGGTTCATATCTACACCTCTAATGAACCTAAGGCCTTACTCTAAGTGGTCTTATCTTTAAGGTTTATCCGAATGTTTTCTATTGGATATGGAGTCTCTTTCCTCAGTATCTATTAGAGAAAATTCTCAATGGGAGTGAGTTCCCACTATTCCATATTAGTGAGTGATTTCTCTAGTCCATATAAGTACAACCTTTATCTTTCCATATTGTTTTTGCTCTTAATGCTCTCTAATCATTTTCTATTATCCAAAATTCCATCTTGTATTTCCTTCTATGAGAGCAAACACTAATGTGTCTAATTCCATGCAAATCAAAGATTTTTTATTATTAGTTCATCTTTCCTTAGAATGATTTATCAAACCATAAAAGTTTTGGTTATTTTGACCTTTCTAGGTCATTTTGCTTTTCTTGATTCCATTACCAAAGTTAATTTCAGATAAGAACAATTCCTTGCTACTTTAGAACCCTTTTTCATTGTAAGTAGTTACCCATTGGATTTTCTTGGGATCTTTAACTCATACCTTCATGAGTTTTAATCTTTCATAAGTCTTTAACATCCTATTGATGTTCTCATAAACCTTTCTAGGGATCAACCACTATATGTCATCCCTTTGACTTAAGCAAGTTATCATTCTTACTTTCCTAATCCATCTTAGCCATTCTCAAGTACCTTAGTATGGAGATGGTTCAAGTCTTTAACTAGTAGTATCTTTTGATTTACTTCATGCATTCCATCCATGCATGTCCACTTCCTACTTTGTCTTTTAATGTCTCAATCTTAAACACAAGGCACTTGATGTCAAACATGCTCCTTAACTTTCATAGAAGAGGCAAGGAATGTATCTATTGTTTTGAAGGATTGTATCAATGATACGTTTCTTCCCCCTTTATAATTTTTCCTTCTCAAAAATTGTAACCTTCTAAGAAATTGATGCTCATTCATTTTCCTAAGTATAAACCAAATTTGGCTTTTACTTACACTCAATCCTCTTTTCTTCCAAACTAACTGAGCAAGTCATAAAAAATCATCTAGTTCGAGCTTACATTATCCTTAAATTTGTTATCCCATACCACTAAATCCACTTTAGTGACAGTGTTGACCTCGATATCCAATGCTATCCTATTTATAGAATCACCTTAGTGCAAACAATGTTACCTCTTACTTGGGGATTGTTTGTAAGGAAAAATTTCTTCATCTTACTGTATTCAGGTAGCATTAAAATATTTTTAAATTATATCCTTACCAAGTCTTAATTTATACTTTTTAAAACTTTTCCTACAATAAAGATCAAGTCTTCATTGATCTATTCCTTTGGTCAAGTGAAATCGAAAGCATCTATTCTAATTCATTTGATAATAGAGCTAGCATTTGCACACTAGATATTATCTATTGACATAGCTAGGCATCTATTTCCAAAGAAATAGTCATGTTCCCATCAACCATTTTGGAAATTTATTGCTTGCTCATAGTAAATATTCTCGGGTAGTGGTATTTAGAGGATCTTTCAAGTCCTAAATTCTCCTCTTCTCTAGATATGCCTTAATGAGTTACAACATGTTTATTCCTATAACAAATATCTTTTGAAGCTTGAAATGGATCCAAGTTTTTGTCCAAAAGGGAGCATCTTATTGGAGAAGAAATAAGTTTCTTCAAAAGGATGACATGGCTTAACCCTTTATAATAATTTCTTCCTCCATTTGTTGAATATTGTCCTCAATGATCAACTCGATGTTCTCAGGGCCTTTTGACCTCATGACATCTTTCATGATTATGAAAGGTTATGACATCACTGTGTGTAGGGTCTTATGTAGGCTTTAGTTTCTCTTTTGGATATCTTTCAATTCACATTCTTATTACCACTTATTTATGGCTAATAAGAAGCGAAACATTGGTTGGCTTGTTGCTTAAATCTTTGGCCTTTCTAATCATATGGGGTTTTATGGATCTTGAGAATCCATAGTGAGGATTTTTAAGCTTAAGATTCTTGTATCTTATGTTAAGATCTATTGGCTTTCGAGTTAAGCCAACATATAAAAAGCATAAAATTAAATGGTTATTGAGTCACATAACCTCAATGTACCACTAAACTTTTATGCTCTTGACTTCATATTCAATACAAAATTACCTCCATCATAGCTACATACATCCTTTGATTAAATTTGGATACTTGATTTTGATGCTTGGAGGCTTGGACCATTGTGACTCTCCCGTATTCTTCATTGCGCTTTTATACCTACTTTGGAACTTTGAAAACTCATTAATCTCCATTGAATTTGAAAGTAGAGAAGCCACTTTGTTTGAAGTCCATGCTTCCTTTATGTCTTCCATAGTGGGCCCAAGCCTTTATTTTCATAAAAAAAATTGAAGAAAATTAGTCACAAATGAACCTTATGTTTGACTCTTTTGGGTTTCTAAACAAAGTATGATATATGATTCATTTTTAATGGTTCCAGTGCATTTCTTTTGGATCTCTTTTCATGAAAAGTAGGCCGATGGCTCCTTGTAGCTCATAGGTATTGTCCCATCTATGAGTAAAAACTCTAGCATCTACGAAATATAACTTTATGTGCTTGAATTCTATTAAATATCTAGTAAGAGGGCCGATAAATAGAGAGATGCCTCGCACATAGCATGTAAGGTCCCATCGGGTGTGCCAAGAAGTGATACCCAGGACCTCTTCTAAGAAGAGGAGTAGTCACTATTTCTAGGAAGCATTCTATTCAGGGGAGGTTCTCCTTAGGGAAGTATACCCTGTAACATGCCTATGCAAAGAGATGCTTTGTAAATGAAGAGAACAAGGATGAGAAAATCACAAGATCTTAATGACTTAGAATGGTTAGAACATAATCACAAAAGATTGAAGAGTATGCCAAAATACAAAAAGACACACAACCCAAGTAATCACACACTAGATCTTTGTTGTTACTCGCCTTACCCTAAGGTTAGCTATTTAGTCCTCTTACTAGCAGGGCTTCCTTTTGTCTGAAAATAAAAACAATTAGCAATCCAATAGTGTGATTTATTTGAAGGGTATAATGACAATCGCACTTCCTAGACTGAATGTAACTTCAATTAACACTAACTAGAAAATAATTGATGATTAATCCAAAACAAAATCTCAATGATGCATTGCCCAAGTGTCAAGCATTGACAGGAACTTAAGCACATCTTTCACTGCTTGAGTGGTACCGAGGTACTTGCATTGTTTTATCCCACGGGGGCATCATTATCGTTAGATTTACATGCTATTTTTGAGTCAAACTAGGCTAGTTGCTATGACACTTGTGTGTCCACTAGTGGTTTTTTCTTCATACTCCGTAGCTCATGCATATCTTGCTTGAGCTAGAAGCAACCAATTGTGGACAGTTCTAGTTGTGAGGCTGAGTATAGGGCAACTTCCATGGCCACTATTGAGTGTGTGTGGCTCATATGCCTTTTGGCTAGTTTGGGTGTTGGTCACTCTTGTCCCACCACCATCTTCACTGATAGTCAGAGCACATTGGTAGTTGTGAGGAACCCTATGTTTCGTGCTCACACAAAGCACATTGGAGTGCACTATCATTACGTCAAGGAAAGATTTTCTACTAGAGAGATCAGTTTGGGTTATATGCCCACGCAAGACAATGTTGCATACCTTTTCAAAAAGGCTCTACCTAAGAAGAAGTTTGAAGCTTTTTGCAAAGCTTTGGCCTTACTTCATTTTTTGGATTGATCTCTTTCCACATAGCTTGGCACTTCTTTATACATGAGTGATAGCTCCTTGTTCACCACATCAGTCCCAAGGAGGATTTGTTGATATAATTTGGTAATGGTGTGTGAACACATATAGGATCCTCCTGTGAAAATTTTTAGGTATTAAGAAGGTTTTTTTTTGCCCCGGATTTTATATATCCCCATAACCTAGCCAGTTACTTATCTTTGTACATTCACTTGATGATGCATTCTCTATTATGTTGTGCACCAAGCTTCTTCTACTTCCTTGTGTTGTTTGTGTGCTTCCGTAGACCTCTAACTTCAACACATTTATGTTAAATCAAATCTTGGATTATCAAATTTATATTCTACAAAAACATATCATCATGACCCATGGTGAGATGCACATTTTGAAGGGAGTGAGTACCATGAAGATTTGAAACCCCATTTACAACAAATGATCATTGAAGAAAACAAAATATGACTACCTCAATAACTATATTTATTCATGAACATTTGATTAGAGTAGATACAGAATGGTCATATAATTCATGAGAAATAATTTTCATATTATTGAAGTCCTCAAAGAGAGAAGTTCCAATAATATATGATGCATACTCATTAAAAATCAATTCGACTATATATTTGAAGATCATCATCATGCAGATTTATTTAAAGTGCATGAGGAAAAGATATGTAGAAGTAAGGTGCACAACATGGACAAGAGAATGATGTTTATCCACATATGTATGTATGTTTTGTATGTATTTACATATGCTATGATATAAGACAATGTGTAAATAAATTTTTTTCCATAGACACTTACATGTATTTTGTAAGGATGAGGATAAGATGACTAAAGAAACCTTTAGCCTTGTGGCTAAGATGACTACCATGAAAAAATTATTTCAATTGAGGCCAACAAGTATTGGCAGATGTATCAACTTGATGTGAAAAATGCTTTTCTAAATGGAGAGCTAGAGGAGGTAGTATGCATGGACCAACCATGACGGTTTGAAGAAAACCAAATATGATTATGTTTGTAGGTTTTAAGAAGGCACTATATATGCTAAAGCAAGTCCCAAGGGCATGGAATCAAAGGATTGTAGGCTACTTGATCAATCGTGGATACAAACAAATCAAAGAAGATCCATCAGTATCCTACAAAAGGGAAGGTGAAGCATATGTCTACTTATGTGTGTAGGTGGATGACTTTATTATTACAAGTGGTCATGGAGAAAGCATCAAAGACATCAAAGAAAGGCTTGGGAAGGAGTTCAAGATCTCAGACTTTGGAGATCTAAGATATCCCCTAGGTATTGAAGTTATATATAAGGATAATGGTATCTAGCTTATGCAGAGAAAGTAAATCTTGGATGTATTGAAGACGTATGGACTCACAAGATGCAAACCATTGAGCAACCCAATGGAAGAAAATGTGAAATCGACTTCAATGGAAGTTCAACATCCACTCTTATGTAGATCAATAGTGGGCCCTTTCAATTACATCACCATCATAGGGCCTCACCTACCATGTAGTGTTGGTGTGCTATCTTAATTCATGCACACAACTAGGGTTCCTCATTTACTTGCATCTAAACGAGTACTCAGACATCCCAAGCGTACTTTGAATGAAGGTCTTCTTCTATCCTTTTGAAGATGATTTGCAAGTGAAAGCATACACAAATGTTGATTGGGTTGGATCAAAGAAGATACGAGGAGTACAACTGGATGGCAAAGAAGCAATCGACTGTTATCCTATCTTCCTTATCATTTGGGGTTTTGTTATAATTGTGTATCATACTAGTATTTTTCTCATAATCTTAAGTGATTGAAACATTAATCATAATTCATCCAATAATTTCATTTTCTAGATCAATAGTCCTTTTCTGTAACTTTATACTTTGGTTTATTATGATGAAACTCTCATTTTCCCTTCATTCTATCACGCATAACTTGATCTAAAGAGTTATTTAGTGAAAACTCTAATACACCAACAACTTTGATGAGATGACCAAGACCATGATACATTCTCGTGTGTCTTCCAATACATGAAACAAGACTGATAAAAAAGAGACCTCATAATAATTAATTTTAATTAACCCTCTAGTGGATTTTCAAACTTTTGACAATAGTAGTGTTGTCCCAAAGGTGCAAAGATATCAAAATCACTACTAATCCATATGCTTGATTTTCACACATGAAGATGATGAAATGGAGAAGAGTTCACTACAATAGAAAATGATCACATGATCAATGATGAATATACATACACTTAGGTTCGGAGTTTGATGACTTGAACTCGATGGTATCAGGTTTTCTTACCTTTTCTCAAATGCTTTATTTTAATTTCTCTTATTTACACATTTCTCTGTTTCTTGTAAATTTTCGAATTGCGATGGAACTTTTGATATTACTTATTGCATTCTCATGAATTTTCCAATCAATATATGAATTTTTTTTTTCACCCCACACATTTGTCATTTTTCTCATGAATTTTCAGACTAAAATTTGACTTTTCTCTTTTAAATCAAATCAAGAACTGATTGAAATCTGACATTGCCTTTGCTTCTAGAACATGCCAAAACCCCAAAGTTTATTATCTATATGCCCAATTCTAGCACCGGTCGCACCACAAGTCGCAAAAACCATTGTTTTCTCCATCGTTTAATCGACAGTCGACGCGCGATGCTAATTACGACGCATGTTGCAATTTTATAGCGACGAAATTCTGTCTCCTTAACCGTCGCTATACGCCCGTATTCCTTGTAGTGATGTTTGAACATCCCGAAGGCACTACAATTGAATAAATAAACTATACAAGTGAAGTGCATAGTACTCATGTGATTCCCGTATTGTACAAAGAAGAGGTTAGACTACCAAGCAACACTAAGGATAGAGTTGCTCGAAAGCATGATCTTGGTTTGAACACATTGAATGAACAACTATACAAGTGAAGTGCATAGTACTCATGGGACTCCCGTATTCTACAAAGAAGAGGTTAGACTACCAAAGCAACACTAAGATAGAGTTGTCCAAAAGCATGATCTTGGTTTGAATACATTGAAAGGACAACTATACAAGTGAAGTGCATAGTACTCATGGGACTCCCATATTCTACATTAAAGAAGAGGTTAGACTACCAAAGCAACATTAGGATAGAGTTGCCCGAAAGCATCATGTTTGAACAATTCGAAGGTATTGCAATTGAGTAGATAAACTAGTCAAATTGACCCATACATGTGGAGAAAACATCATGTTTGAACAATTTGAAGGTATTGCAATTGAATAGATAAAATAGCCAAATTGACCCATACATGTCGAGCAACTGAGAAGTGGAGTTGATCTCACAACCTCCGCCTTAAGAAATAGGAGATCAACTAAGAGGAGGAGGAATTTACATTTAATAGGATCTTTCTCCTTGGACAGTTTCTAAGGAGCGGAGTCCAAAATCACAAGCTTCGCTGCTGCCTTAGCTGCTATTTCACCAACTATTCAAGCTCTCAAGCGACGAGTTCATGCCAGTGCTGAGATGGCACTGGGCTGTTGCCTATGCGTAGGACAACAGTGGGCAGCAATGTCTACTGTAGGAGTGACAAGTCGTGGCTTTTCAACTCTCTTGCCCATACAGCCTCCGCAGCGGTTGGCAAACCTCTACGCTGTCAGGCAACTGCAGTGTAGTATTGAAGTCCTTCCTGTTGAAGTATTCGAGGCTACTTCCGATGCCCATCTCAAGGCTGCTTGCGACCTTCGAGTCTGCACATTCAATGATTTTCCCCGAACACACAGAATCCTTGTGAGTCTCATCCTCTTATCTCGTTTCTCATCTTCTCGCTAAACCTCGCCTTATCCATGGTTTACGTATTTGCAAGTCTAAGGCCCCCAAAGATCGATGATCCGCGTGAGTGCTTGAGCCTCTTTTCATATCCGAGAAGAAGAAAGATGTTGCCGTTTATTTCCTTAAGGTTGTGAATAGTGTGCTCGGCATTCATAATTAGCCTGTGCAAGGGCGAGTAGATACGTTTTCTGTCCAGGGTTTAACGTGCTCGATAGAGACTTAGAGCTGGCGTTTCGGGTATAATACCCATAACATTACTTCCATTTCTGGTTGTCAGAAAGAAGTCACATATGGTTCTCTGTCTCCGTATGGCATGCATGTATGTACTCTGCCTTACCTACTAGTGTGATAGTAGTATTCTATGAAACACCACTCGTCGCGTTATGCTCCCAAAATTTGTATGAAGAATTTTCTTTCTTGCGTGTAACCATATGCCAATTCTTAGGTGTTAGTGATCATGGATAATTATTTCAAAGCTTACAGTTATGACAATTCGAAGCATCGAGATGGTCAAAAGCCGTAAAAAAGATGGATCATTTAAAGAGTGTTATCCTCCAGAAAAGAGGCTTACGGACATTACACTACAGCTTCGTAGACATGTGGAATTTGGAATATATGCTCTTTAACATCAAATGAAGTATCGCTGAACTTAGTTTCAAAAGCATTTCTTGAACGTTGAATGCATATTTGAGATCCATCATTTTGATGGAAACTCTCCACAAAATATTTCCTGAAGCACTCTCCAAGCATTTGCTTTCTTATGTGTAGCCATATGCCAATTGTTAAGAGTTAGTGATCATGAAAAACTCTTTCAAAGCTTACAATTATGACGATTATAGACATCGAGATGGTTGAAATCTGTATAAAAGATGGATCATTTAAAGAGTGTTTTCCTTTAGGGGCTGAAGGACATCAGGTTGCAGCTTCAACATAGACATGTGAAATTTGGGATATATGCTCTTTAAGATCAAATGAAGTATTTATGAGCTTATTTCAAAAGCATTTCTTGGACAACATTGAATGCATATTTGAGACCCACCATCTTGATGGAAACTCTTAAAAAAATCTTTGGTGAAGCACTTTTCAAACAATCTTTTGGAGTAAGCATATTCATGTGGCAAACGTGGGTTTACGAGGGCAAGGTCTATTTATGATGATCTCTTTATCGTTATTCTAGCGTTGGATGTGGCCTAAAACATCAAGCAAAAATTTTGGATGTGGCAAAAATCCAATCAAAAGTTCTCTAGGCTCTAAGAGGATTCTACAAAGACATTTGGATACAAGTGATTGAGACTACATGCGAGATTAAATCTAGGCCGAAGATAAGGGATTTATCTTCCCCATATTTTAGGATGCATCCACTTCGAATTCTATTATGGATGCTCTCCCCTCGCACATACTTCTTAATATGGGGATCCATTAGGATAGCCCACTCAACCCATAGGATTTGCCATGGTTGCCGATCCTTGTTTTGGATTTTACATTAGAGATTCCATGATCAAGTAATACTTGGTATCAAAATAAGACGAAAGTGCATCTCATAGAGCTTTGTTATGATACCCTTTCTTTCTTGCAAGACACTCAACGATTTATTAGGATTAATGGATGCGATATGTCATGAATATTTAGTTCTCGTCCAATTTGAGGTCCCTTGCTCTATGTTCTATCGCACATCATACTTTCCTATCTTGCAACATGCTCATGACTTGTACCTTGCATTATGTCTTGGAATAGGTATGAATGTATCCTTACTAAGAAGTCCTTGGACCAATCATATGAACTCATCCTCATGTCATTTTCTAGAAGGTATGTGGTTTCATCCCTTAACATCATCAATGATGTCATCATATAACATCATGGAAGATCCTTAAATTATCTCATTTAGCACTTATAAAGGGAGGGGCTCATGTAAAAGATCTTATTTTTACCAATTCTAATATTGCAAGCTAAAGTTGTGATGCCCAAGTAAGTGCTCTCAAGTTAACTTGTAGTTCTTATACAATGGAGAGTCCTACTCTTGTCTTGTCTTGTTTCTTAGTCTTGTTCACTTAGTAATATCATTGTGTGTTGTGCTTCCAAGCTTCTTCCTCCTTCTGTTGGTTATGTTCATTGCTTCTCCGAACTCAAATAATTGGTATGTGAGCAAGTAGAGGCTTATTGAGGTGCATGGATTGATTAGGTGCATTATTGATAGCCTCTACTCACTTTCTTACATTGTTATGAAATCTGGTGAGCATTGTCAACACGACAAATACTACAGGGAAGTTCAAAGAGCTTGGTTTTGTCGAAAATTTTATTTCCACTTGTTTCGGCCTTCATTTGTACTATCACAACCATTGCATAAACAATGTTGTCCCCTTGTCCTGATTTTTGCTTGGGTCTTTGCTTGCCAATACAAGTGGCCCAAACTTCTCCACAAGTCTAGGAGAACTCATTAAGGTAAATGTGCTCAATCTCTTCAAGTCAATTAATGCGTTAGGGATAGTCATTAACCACATGTGAGAACAATGATGTAGTTTGAACGCTGGTTGTTGTGGATAAGTTTGGATGGTTTCAACACTCCTTGTGGGTATGTATGACATGCCATGTATTTATTATAAAGGGATAATGGAACGTTGTGCAAAGTGTTATAATATGTCCTATAAAAGCTACGATACTCCAAATTAGCTTATGCAAGTAGTATTTAGAATATTGCATGTATTGATTCTGATGCAATTCTTATTTTAAGTCCTCTTGAAGTTTGTGTTGACTATGTCAACTTCATCGCTAGCACCTCGAGACATTGTAGAGAAACTTCGATAAGATGGAAGAGATGCATCGGCACATACCTTAATTGTGTCTTTCAAGGGTTGAATTATCCCTTATATTTGCTCATGCAAAACAACTAAGGATGCTTGGGATACTCCTGTCACATTATATTATGTAAGAAATGAGGCTTGTATTGCTAACTTTCAAGAACAAATAGAGAGTGAGCCATCAATGAAGGTGATTCTATGGACAATTTTCTTACCAAGGTCAAAGATTTGAAGGAGAAGTTAATTCTTGATTTTGCAAGATAGTTCACTTGTGGAGACCATTCTTAGCGGTTTGCATTATTTTTTCCGAGAGTTTTGCTTTTTATTCTTTGATTGATGATGGAGGGCAATTCAAATGTCTTGTCATTTGAAGAGGTATTTTTTGCTTTTGCGCAATAGTAACAATCTAAGTGGAACATGTTGAGTATGCATGTTGAAGATCAAGCTTTTCTTGCTAGCAAGATGGGAAGACGCTGGATGCTTTATACGTCTCAAGAATCAAGAAGATTGTATTATCAATGTCAACACTAGCCAAGATTGGCTTGGTAGTTAAGTTTGTTGATGGTAGGTGTATAGTTCATGATCCCTTTAATAATGCCAAAACTATTGCATTTTTGATATGTTATGTTGTGGGCTATATGGGCTCACAAAATATGGCAAATTTTTTGTACGTTATGCATGTGTAGTTTAGGATTTATAGGACATCTCTAATGCAAAATGTTGACATCAACTTTTTGGTCATCGCATCAACATTTTGTCCATATGAATTTTGTTGGCTTGCTATGCTTGCAAAATTTTGATACAGTGGCCTCTTTTCTTGAGCTTGAGGCAACTTCTAGGCATGTATGTGATGGTTGGATTTTGTTTATGCTGCAACCTTTTTCCTTTTAACAAAGATGGTATAGTGAGAGCTTCGATTGGAGCTTGTTCACAGTGTTTATGGTCTTGTAGACATACCATCTTATGATAATTTCCTTTACTTCATGACTTTTAAATAGATTATGTTTCTAGGCACACATGAGCAGGAATAAACATCAAGGTATAATGTTGTGTGTATTACAACGAAATGGGGTTGTGAAGAGGAAAAATAGGTCTCATTGAAAGGGCAAGGTGCATGTTCAAGGATCAGGTATTACCTCATAGTTTATGGCTTGAGGTCATGATGTGTGCTGCATTTGCATTTAACAAGCGTCCCACTTAAACATTATGTTTCATCACTCCTTATGAGGCTTGGCGAGGTTGTAAACCATCCCTTGCTCATTTGCTTGCATTTGGTCGCTTCACTTATGCATCACTATTCGAGCAATGTTGAAAAGATGATAAAGTTGTGAAGTGCATTAAACCAAAGACCATTATTCATATCATCCACATACTAAACATATTTTGTTTAGTTGAGATGGTACTTTTATGGAGGATGTAGTTCAACTTACTTTCATGTACCAATGAGACATCGACTAACTCAAAGGATGTCTATGACACTTGATTGTCAATTTTTATGGGTGTACAATCAAATGTGTCTCCCAGTGAGGCAATCATATGAGCCTATGCATGTTATAAATGAGGATACATTGTACTTGATGTACTCATTGATTAGAGAGATGGCACAAAAACTATGCCAAAATGGTTGGTATAGACTTTGAGAGAGAGTAAGTTAGATGCACTCTGCCTTATTGTACTTGTTCTGGCTCTCAACACATTTGCATTACATTGCTATGCAGTTGTTGTTTCTAGTTTTTGTGATGAGAATGAACATTTTTCCTTCAATGGAGTACTAAAAAAAAGGGATGATTATTATGCAATCAATATTTGATGCTAGTATGAAGAACGGTACTTGATCTTTATGTCATTTACCTCTTGACAATATGTTCATAGGCATGAAATGAGTCTATAACATGAGATTTAAGTCTGATTGTATAGTTGATTGCTACAAGGCTAGGCTTGTAGCCAAAGTCTATGTTCAAGGGAAGGGCATTAAATTTGTTGATACCTTTGCTCCTACAAGTTGTGAGGTGATTGTAAATAGCATGTGCACTTGAAGCTCACATTAATGTGCACTTGCAGCTCATGTTAGTTACTAGTTAGAATGAGGATTTGCATGAAGAGTATGTTTTTCAGCCTCATGGTTTTGTGTAGGAAGCATAAGAAATAAGGTGTCCAAATTAAAGAAGACATTGCATGAATTGAAGCAAACCGTAGGTGCTTGGCATGAAAGGATGCACACCTACTTATTAGCATATGGATTTTAGATTAGTCCAACTAGAAGCACTTTATGTGATGTGTCTATGGATTATGTCTTAAGGATTTTTATTTATATTGCTAACAAGTTGCTCACTATTCCCATTGAGACACATTTTCGAGTTTAAGGTTTGCATGCCTCTTTTATATTGTTAGATTTGGGGCTTTTTCATGAGGCATTGTTTTGTATCAAACGAAATACAGTGACACTTTGTTGCAACATTTTGGCCTTGAAAACTATGCATCCATTGCAACTCTCATGAAGATAGGTTTATGATTGAGTCTTCATGATGTTCGAGATGTCCTCTATCAACTAGTTTTTGGATGCTTTATCATAGTTGGATGAGTCTGAGCACTTGAATACCTTTAGAGGAATTTTAAGTCAATTATTGGACTTTGGTTCGCAACCTTTTAGTGATAAACTAAAGGTAGTTTTTCTCTTGATGTTTTTGCTTGATAGCTGGGAAGATGTGGTTGTATCTTTGAGCAACAATGCTGCTATAACCTTTGATGGTGTTTTATTTCCAATGAAGAAATTAGAAGAAAAGCTAGTGGGGAAAGTAGCGGATCAGCATACATGTACAAGGCAGGTCAGAGAAGAAAAGTCATGCAAACAATAGAGGCAGAAACAGGAGTAAAAGAAGGGATAAAAATCAAGGTGTAACCTGTCATCGACGTGGTCGGAAAGGACATAAAATGTATTATAGACAGGAACCTGAAAGGAAGAAGCAGTACAATAAAAAGAAGAAGGATGCTAAAGATACAAAAGATGATGAAAAGAATTTCTCATCCAAGGATATTGTTAAACCAAATGTTGTTACCAGTGTGGACATTGAAGAGATTGTTGACATGGGTGATGCACCTTCCATTGACTCATGTTTATCTCATGATAGTGTGTCAATGGAAAGTGATATGTACATCACTAAAATAGATGTGATTGATGCTTTACTTTCAATGCATGATAGTCTCTCTCATATTTCAATCATGGATTGTAGACACTGGTGCTTCATTTCCTGTTACTCAATCTTTGGGGTCTTTTGCTTCATTCTGTGCAGGTAATTTGGGTAAGGTTTATCTGGGAAACAATCATGCATGTGAACATGAGGGTGCAGGCACAATACATTTTGCACTTGAGAATGGTCAAGAACTTATTTTGTATGATGTTAGGTATGTGCCTTGCATAAAGAAGAAAGAAGATTCTGTTGGGCGGCTTGATGTCAGAGGATACTACACCATATTTGGTGGTGGCATCTGGAAAGTACTTAAAAGGCTCTATGCTCATTGTGAAAGGCAGCAAGAAGGGGGATTTGTATTACTTACGTTGCAAGGCATTACCTGGCAAGTTTTTAGCTGAAGCTTAAGTTCATTCATTGAAGGAACTTTTGTAGAACAATATATATATATATATATATATATATATATATATATATTTTGAAGAACAGTGCAAAAGGTAGAAGATATCCCAACTGGGCACCAAGGAGCCCAAGTACCAAAACTAGGCACCAAGGAGCCCAAGTGCCAAAGTTGGGCGCCAAGGAGCCCAAGTGCTGAAGTTGGGCGCCGAGACGCTCAGATGTTGGAGTTGGTCGAGACACCCAGATGCCCGGATGCTGGAGTTGGGTGCCGAGACACCCAAGTTCTAGAGAAGGGTGCAAGCACACCCAGATTCATCAAGAGACAAGCCTTGGCAAGACGACGGGGTAGAACTGACAAGGCGACCAAGTGGACCCCGCCCACTCATCGCTACAAGACAAAGTTTGGTATTAGTGGCGGTATTGACAATTGAAATGGCCTAGTGCATTAACTTCCATTACGCTTATGTAACAGACCTTATGTAACGGACCTCTCATCTTGTAACTTACCTCTCATCTATAAAAGGAAGGAGCCTCAAGAGAAGAGGGCACATCAGACTATGTGATTTAGAGCTACCTATAGCTGATAGAGATCTAGAAAGAGGGAATGCAAGCATAGGGCTCGTAGAGACACCAAGG
>MU263417.1:35000-43446 GCA_020310875.1 Ceratopteris richardii
CATAAAATACTTATTACAATATAAGATATATCATAAATAATAGAGATTATCAATCTAACTTGAAAGTTGGTCGTGACTCGTGATTATATCATAACCCTCCACACAGCCTTAAGATTATATCATATACAATTATCTCAAATACATCATCATTGTATCAAAATTCAAATACAATCATAACATCAATAATCATAACATCATCATCTAGATTCTAGATTCTAACAACATAATGATCATAACACTTAACTTTCAAGTTTCTAGTTTCTAAGTTCTAACTTCTAACTTTTAACAAATTACAATAAACATCATGATTTATAACATAAATGATAAGACCTGTCACCTGGCATCATACATGTCACATGTGTCATGATCATATCATCGTTCATACATCAAAATAAAACAATAGAGATCACTATGACAAATGATAAATCATAAATCATATGAATCATGACGCATGGCATAAATCATAAGTGGCAAATGATACATATCATGAAATACCAAATGTACATATCATGAAATACCAAATGTCAAACATGAAATGTCAAAGCCTCAATGTCAATATACAAACTTTGTCACTCTGACATGGTGTCAGATGACAAATCATCACTCTCATCATCATCATCATCATCATCATCATCATCATCCCTAGTAGTAGTGGTATGTGGTCGGCTACTAGTGGATGCATCACCACTACCACTAGGTCCTCTGCGGCTCCGAGATGATCTGGTATCATGCTGAGGTAAGGTCAACTCATGGTACAGCATAGTATATAAGTCCAGATCCTCTGGAGGAATATCTGGAATATCTCTGACTCTCTCTATATCTACTGTGTCCACGTTGACCTCCCTCACATCTCCTGTATGTCCGCCGCTCTCCAAGAGACGCAAGTTGCAGTGGCAATAAACTAGCCGCTCCAACTGCGCTGTAGATAATCTGTTCCTCTTCTTTGTATGGAAGAGGGCCCATGTGCTCCAATTCCTTTCACAAGGACTTACGCTGCAGTCCTGTGAAAGGATACGAATAGCTAACTCTCTCTGCATTACAACATAATTCAAAAAATAATTAGTACATAAATCTATATACATATTTATCACATGTCACACAGTACACTAAAGACTTTTGACTTAGTACTTACCAACTGAGGAGCACTAGCACCATACATCTCCCACCATGATACTGGCCGCAACTGAGCAGATCTCAAACAAGCCGTATCCTTTCCAAAATGGCCACCACCATTTTGGAATACCAAGAGCTGTCTCTCCAACTGAAGTCGCAACTCTACATCAGCTGGATAAAGCCTATATACATATGTGTTCCATGCACTCAAGAGCTCCTCATCCACGATGGCCTGCTGAGATCTCCATAAGGGATGCAATAAGTGTGCCATCCCATGGATCGGGCGATGAAACCAATCCCATCGATCCCTCCACACAGCCTTAAGCTGCTCAATCCTATAAACAAAGAAATTATAAATTTTAGAGACTAATTTTTAAGATAATAAGAATTTTAAGTGTCAAAAATTCAAAGTAATAAGTAATAACTTAATAAATACCTGTCCAATGTCAAATGTGGGCAACGTGAAAGGGACTCGCCAACTCGATCCATGAACTCATAGACGAGTCCCAATGTACTCCCCTCCATATCAACGATGCGAAGGACAGAATATAATGGATGTATGGCACGCACAAGTGCCTCTACATCCCTCCAAAATGAATCCGACAAGCATGTAATCCGTACAAAATCTGCTCTCGGGGTAGTGTGTCCATCCCAGGCAGTCCACTCTGTAGACACAACTGTCTGCATCAAAGCTTGCCGCACCCGAAGTAGTCTCTCCATCACTATGCACATGTAAGCAAACCTGGTCTTCGCAGGCTTTAGGATATCCAACTCACTGTATGATCTGAAAATAGCTAATAGTTTTGGTCTCTTTGTGAACAAAGAGACCACCTTATGGCAGGTGGAAAAAATAGAATGAATCCAAGGGATCTTTCCAAGATCCTCTATCAAAAGATCAATGCTATGTGCGGCACATGGGGTCCACACAATGGAGGGAAACTCTGCCTCTAACAATCTACCCATGGCCACACAATTACTTCCATTGTCGGTAATGACTTGCACAACATTCTTTTGACCGACATCCATAATAGCCTGGCGGACATGACCATATATAAACTGACCTGTGACACAAAAATTACACCAAATCAGCCATGTACATAGTACATAGTACATACTACATACATAATACATATATATAGCATATGCAAAATTCAAATGCGTATCTTAAAATTAAAACTTGAAATTTCACCTATACATACCTGTCACTGTAAGTCCAGGCTCTGATGCATCGATGGCGCGAAGGAACATAGTGCCTTTGCAACAATGCACTAGTATGTTATATACATTCCTTTTCCTGATGTCTGTCCATCCATCGCACATAATAGTGCATCCATACTTCTCCCATGTGCCCATCATCGGCTGTAACTGCTTCTCCACTATATCTTTTGTTTTGCGTAGCTCACTAGTCCTCAACTCCTCATATGAAGGACCGCTCCATCGATATCCTAATGTGCTCACTAACTCCATGGCTTCCTTCCATGCGGGTGTGCGTGCAACATTAAAAGAGAGGCCACACTGTATGAAAAGCTTCATTATACCTTGTTTGGCCTCAAGCTCCCGCTGCCTCTGAAAACCCGCACGTACGGATGCCGAAGAAAGTGATCCTCTAGGTGCCTTCACCGGTGGCTGAGTGTCACCCTCAAGATCGACGGTATCATGTCCATGCTCATCATTCCCTCCACTAGAGGATCCCATATGAGGCTGATGTGCCGGAGCATCGTGTGGAGGAGGATAACTAGAGCTAATAGAGGTGGAGGTGGGCCGAGACTCCCGAGAGCTTTGTGGATACTTTCTAGCTTCCCTTTGAGCTACCCACTCAAGGAGCTCATCCTTGATATCAGCTGGCATAGGCTGCTTGCATGCTGAAATGCCCAAGCCACTAAATTTGGCAAGGTGGGCTTTGATACGATCTGCCCCACCACCCCCTTTGTAACCACATAGGTTACATGTCCATCTCTCACTCCCACCCGATCCAAACTTCCCTTGGCTACTCACATACTTCCAACAACTTTGCTTTGGTTTAGGCATGGTGAGTCTCTCTCTCTCTCTCTCTCTCTCTCTCTCTCTCTCTCTCTCTCTCGGGGCTGACTCGCTGTATCTGTGTGCTCTCGGGTGCGTTCGCTCCAAGGAAGAAGGCCTGGAAAAATGCCCTCTCCCGCGAGCCCGTTTCGGGCTCAAAGGAGGGGGCAAATTTTTTTGTCTGCAACGCAACGCGTTGCGTACGTCGCAACGCAACGCCGTTGCGTTGCGAACGTTGCAGACGCTACGCAACGCGTTGCGTTGCAACTATGACTAAGCCCCACAACTATTAGTGGCCACAGTAGGCTGCTTCTTACTCAACCCAGATATGGATGAGCTACCAAGGATGAAGCAAAAACCACATGCGAATACACGAGTGTCATAGCAACCAATCGAGTTACATTCAGAAAAAGCATGTAAATCTGGCAATAGAAATCCCCCCTTGGGATAAAACAATACAAGTAATCGGGTATGAGTTAAGTAACGAAAGATGCGCTTAACCACTTGCCAATGCTTGACACCTGGGCAATGCATAAACCTGCTCATCTATGAGACAACAAACTGAATATCTTGCTGAGTAACGCATAAATAAATCAAGCATCCAATGGCCTGCTGATAGAGAACATCAAATGCATCTCCAGCATCATGAAGTCTCAATCATAAACCTGTCTCCATAGGAGTGGCAATATCTTTGCAGTCTTCAAGGCCAAAATGAAACAATAATGTGTCAATATATTTTGTTTGACATAAAGCTATTCTGCCATCAACTTGCATAAACTGAATGCCCAAATAATGATGCAAATGCCCCAAATCTGACATCTCGAATGAGGCATGCGTTAGCCTTAAAATAGGACCAGTGAGTAGCATGTCATCAACATAGACAACAATGATCAGAAGCACATCATTTGCACTCTTAACATATAAGGTGCTTTCAGTTAGACTGTTCTCAAAACCACGTGCAATAAGGAAGGCATGTATCTTTCTATACCAAGCATGTGGTGCTTGCTTCAAACCATATAATGCCTTTTTCAACATGCTTAGTTTGTTTTCATGCCCTTTCTGCACAAAACCACGGAGCTGAAAAACATACACCTCCTCATGAAAGTCACCATTCAAAAATGCAGTTTTAATGTCAAACAGATGTACATTCCGACCATGATGAGCTGCAAGAGCACAAATGCTACGAACAATAATCATTCGGCACGCAGGTGCAAAGGTCTCATCAAAATCAATGCCTCTTTCTTGAGCATAACCCTTTGCAACAAGCCTAGTTTATACCTATCAACTGTTCCATTAGGCTTACGCTTCAACTTGTATACCCACTTACTGCCAATGGCCTTCTTGCCAGGAGGCAAGTCACATAAAGGCCAAATACCATTTTTCATAATAGCATCATATTTTGATTGCATAATAGCCATCCAATTTTTAGAATTTTCTGCTTCATCAAATGAAACAAGCTCATTCTCATCACAGAGACTAGAGGCCGCCATATCATAGCAATCTGATGCAAAAGAAGCACTATGAGAGCCTAAATGAGTACGATATGACAGAGGTGCATTTAATTTGCTATCTTGCAAAGTCTACACTAGCCATTTAAGCATAGTTTTTGCCTTCTTTATATCAGTTCTCTCATCAACAAGTGCATCATGTAAATCTTCATCAGAAATGGAATGATATGCATCATCACATAAAACCTGTAAAGACTGAGAAATTGCCTCATTTGGTCTAGTACTAGACTGTCCACTTGTAAAACTAGGAAGCAAAGTATCATACATATCTTTGGAGCTAACTGATGTCTCCTTAATACATGAAAGCAAAGTATCATACATATCTTTGGAGCCTTAATACATGAAAGTAATGGCTGAATAGCATCTTCCACAAAAACATCACGGCTAACCAAAATGTGTTTTGTCTACGGATGATACAAACGATAGCCTTTGCTTTTAGAACTGTACCCATCAAAAACACATTTCATTGCATTATCATCCAATTTATTGTGTTGTTGTTGTTCAGGCACTAATGCATATGCAAGACAACCAAAGACATGCAGATGAGCAACAGATGGCTTGAGACCATGCCAAGTCTCATATGGAGTGATAAATTGCAATGCTGTGGACACCTGTAAGAAGCCAGAAACTGTGTTAAAGCCTGACTCTTGACCATACACCTCGCCATCTCCATGAGTTACATGTTCTTCCTTTTTGCAACTCCATTCTCTTGAGGTTTATACTGCACTGAACACTAGTGTTTTATCCCATGTTCAACCAGAAATGCATTAAAGTTAGAAGACATATATTCCCCTCCTCGATGGGAACGGAGGGTGTCCATTTTACACGCTGGCTGATTTTCAGCGAAAATCAGAAATTGTTTGAAGCACATAAATACTTTGGACTTTGGTTTCAATGGATACACCCATACATGCCTGGAAAAATCATCAATGAAAGTTACAAAGTAAAAGTAGTTTCCAAAAGAAGGTGTCTGCGTAGGACCATAGACTTCACTGTCAATAAGCTTCAATTTCTCAGTAGCTCAAACTGGACCATCCTTTGGGAAGGAGGAACACTACATTTTGCCCAAAATACAGCCTTAATAGACATGTTTACCAGGTTCCTCAAGTTTGGGAAAAGATGACACCATTTCAGATTCCTACAGGCGTAGAAAACTAGCAAAATTCAGATGAACAAAATGTGCTTTCCAAAGCTTTGCATCTGACATAGCCTGAGAATCTTGGACTTCACATATTGAATCATTCATAGATTTTGCATAATCTATGAGCTTATACAGCCCACGACATAAAATGCAAGAAGAAATGATAATGTTGCTATTTGACAGACCATGAACTGTATATCTGTCATCGTCAAATTTCACAACCAAACGGATTTTGGCTAATGCAGAACCTGATAATAGATTTTTTTGATCCCTGACACAAATAAAGCATCTGACAGTGTAAAAGAACTACCATCAACAGTAGTCAGAATGATGAGAAGGAGTTAGAATGATCTTATCAACTCCCATGACAAGATAAAAGGAGTTGTTGTCACATGTGACAGTATTGCCTGTAGGGGTAGGCTCAAGTGAAGTGAAGAAACTACACTGCGAGGTAATATGTTTGGTTTCGCCACTATCAAAATATCAAAGATTTGAATCTATTAAAGACATACACTCTTCATGAGAAGATGGGTCATAACTACATAGTACAAACAATAGTCTTCATTCTGCACAAGATTAGCAGACTCTGTTTTGAGTGTACATGCTTCTGCAATAACCATTCCAACCTCTTTTTTCTTTGGCTCTTTTGCAGCCAGTTTTGGAGAACTCTTTATGACATGATCATTTTCTTTACAGTGCTTGCAAAACAAATTCTTCTTTTGTGTTATCTTCTTGTCCCTGTCATTCTTCTTTGATTCTTCAGAATTCGCAGATTTTTGCTTACTAGTAGATGAGTTCCATTTACCTTTGCCTTTCTGACTAGTGAAAAAAGCTTGATCTGCAACAAGCATAATGGACTTGTTCTGCCTAGACTGGCCTTCTTGCAATAAAACAGAAACTAACTCCTCAAATGTTAAGGCATTTGGATTGCCTTTCATCATCAATCGAAGAGTAGAAGTAAAACTCTGATAATCTGGAAGACCATTCAGAACAATTTGCACAAGTGACTTGTCTGGCAAGACTGCATCGGTAGAAATCAACTCCTCTTTCAAATCTTTGATCTTTGTCAAAAAATTGTCCATGGAATCTCCTTCATTCATGTGCTCATTCTCCAATGTTTTCGGAGGTAAGCAACATGAGCCTCATCCTTGCCCGATATAATGTGGTTAGTATATCCCAAACATCCTTTGCTGTTTTGCAAGAGCGAATGTGGGGAATAATGGAACATTTGACAGACAAAGCTATCAATGCATGTGCCTGAGGATCTCTTCCATCCTAACAAAGTTTCTCTATAGTAGGTGCAACAGGAATCATAGCACGAACAGGAACGTGAAGAATATCACCATCTTCGACACCATCTGCTTCAGCTTCAGTACCTGTAGTTGTGGGTGTAATAGCATGTTTTTCAACACCCTGCACAATATTCCATAGTCCTTTTGCAACCAATCATGAGGCATCTTATAAGTCCATAATGGATAATTGGTACCATCCAACTTATCCTCAAGAGCCAATGTACGGAATACATCACTTCTTTGAGCCATGGCCACTGATTAAAATACCTTGATGTAGAAAAATGACTGTACCTCAAAAAATTGAACAAAACTACCATGTCGATTTCTGCTAAACCTGTAGCAGACTTCGAGGTGTTTATACTGGCCAACCGAAACCTGTATATATCTTTGGAACACAAAGACAAAATACATTGCACAAGCATTGCGATTTGGAGACTGTGACCGGAGGGGTATCTACGACACCCTAGATGAAGTGGCGAGCTCTGATACCAATTGTTGGAGTTTGAGGTATGTGGAAGCACGTACAACACAAGGAAGAAGAAGAAGAAGCTTGGAGCAAAACACACAATACTGAATGTATTACCAAGATAATATACAAAGATAAGTGACTCGTTAGGGTTATAGGCATATATACAACGGGGGGGAGGGGGACCCTCCTAAAGAGGTAAAAAAATGCCCCGACAGTCCTAGTGTGTTCATATAGATCACTACCTAAATATATCAACATCCCTCTCCTTCCATGCCCATACCCCACTTATCTAGTCACCTCCTACTCACCTCCCTTCCCTCTATACTCACGTCTCTCACCTTTCCCTTACTGTCCAATCTTCGCTAAGGACCCTATCTTCTGAGCTTTCCTTGTCACAATGCTGAAATTGCAACAAGCTTGTTGGCATTATGCCACAATTCATGGTAACTATTGCATGGGTGATAGTGAGAATTGGACATGCAATTTTTATGTGTTTTACTATGTTTTGTCTTATGAACCTTCATCAGGATGTTTGTTTATTTGTTATATATTTATTTTATTATTCTGTTTGTTTTTAGTGCTCATATGCTTTTTTATTTTTCATTTTAATTTTATGTACAGTTAATTTTGAAATTATTTTGATAATTATAATTTTATTTTTATTTTCTTTTATTATTTGATTTGTTTTATTATATACATTTTGCAGCTTTTTGTTTTCATATATTTATAACTATTAATAGTATTAATATGTTATGCAAGTCTTTATGTTGAGCTTTTGTTTTTTAATTTTGCTTTACTATATATATATATATATATATATATATATATATATATATATATATATATATATATATATATATATATATATATATATATATATATATATATATATATATATATATAT
>MU263418.1:0-27500 GCA_020310875.1 Ceratopteris richardii
GAGACAACAGGCCTCTTCCTTTGCAGGAGCTAAAATACAAGGAGAATTTTTTCAGGTGATATTTCCCTTGACAATACTTTAACATGCAATATTGGATACTAAAAATTACCTGAACAACATTTACATAAAATCTGCGTGGAGTATCAAAACCAGACACCTTGAATGTACCTTCAGCCCAGGTGGCACCCAAAGGGACAACTATGAACCTGCGCTCTATATGTCCTGCTTAATAATATGGATTTACATTCATTCAAGCTCTTATAAAGGCAGAGACTACTAAAATGTATTCATATGTTGCCTTAGATCACCTGGAACAAAATGCATGCCATCAAAAGCAATTGAGGCAGGTTGATTTGTAAGCTCAACAGGCTTCAAAATAGTGATCGGGATCCGGAAAACTGGTCCTCTCCAAGAGGATTTACAATCAAATCCAGATACTTCTGAACAATGGACCCCTGGTGTTAGGCGGGTTGGATCTACCACAATACTGCATCAATAACAGTCAATCCAGTCATGACTCATAAATTAAATTTGAATTAACATCTAGGTTGAAGAGTTGAAAGTTCCAAATTATGCTGATGAAAAGGTACACTGAAGTAAGATGAAGTATACTTGAACGAGCGTCCATTGTGAGTCAGCAACATGTATTCTGGACATCTGACCCATTCAGGGTTCTTAGTTTCAAGCTTTATTGACTCCTCAAAAGGCACAACAACTTCTAGTTTCTTCTCATCCTCATGAAACTTTGGGGTTACTAGGATAGACCACTGTTAATCAAAGGAGGCATTAGTAGTCTATACAGTAAATTCAACCAGTATTGTGTGATGGAATTTGTTCATCCAAGTCCTTACAACAATAGAAATCAATAGATAATAGATTATATCTTGTATGAACCAAATAAAAAAAGTGTCTTAGTACATATTATTCTCACAGCATATATGCTGAGCGCATGGATCAACAAATATTCACAAACTGACAACTAATGTTGAAGCTCTACAATAAACAGCAACTAAATCAAAACCTCTGAATAGATGAATCCTCAATAATCATATATAACAGAAGTATTACACCACTGATTCCACAATCTTGACTATATTTATGAACAAATCTTATAGACTGATAGTCGAAGCAGAATGAAGAACCCTCTGCTGGACCAAACTCTCCTTGCAGCTTTATATGCTAAATTTCTTCCTCCAACTCTAATTAGGCAAACATCTAAGAACCGCTGAATTACGTATGAAGGTGCCATCCTAGGCTTCTTATAAGAGATTTTGTTTTAAAAATACCAAATCAAAAAACTAGAGGAACCAGATTTTCATCATAAAATCCTAATTGTAAAGAGCAGTTTGCCTAAGAAATGCATTTTACCTTAAAATAGTATGTGCTTGCAATCACACGTCATTTTTTTACCATGCTTTGCAGATTCTGATTGATCCTAATGAAATCTAACTGATTAAAGCTAATGCACACCATTTAGCGAAAGCATGTTCTTCAGCATCCTTGAATATCCTAAGCTTGAACAATATGCATTAGTTTTAAAAAAACTTTTGCATTCTGATTGGTCCTTAAAAATCTAATTGACTAAAGCCAATGCACACCATTTATTCAAGGTCATATACACACAGAAAAAGAATATTCTCCAGCATACTTTCTTATCCCAAGCTAGAAGAATATGCATTAGCTTTGAAAAACTTTAGTACGACTGACTTAACAAATTAAGCAAGAACCAATCAAGTAACTGAGCTCGGTAAAGGTTACTGCTCTTCTCTCATGATTACTGTTCAAGTAGATAGAGATCTCTAATACCATGGGTGATTCAAAGAAGTCTAAGAAGCTTAGATCTGCCTGAACCATTAGTTACGAATCTGAGCATACTAAATTTAAAACACTCGATGCATGAAATGCAAAAACTAATATCCATCATTTGCAACAGCTTTTGATGATAAACCCACTGTAGACTCTGATTTGTCTGCAATATATGAATTATTCGCAAAACTTTTTGGAACTCTGAGAGAGAAACATTTCCAGGATTTTAACACCACATAATTATCAAGAATAGTTTTTGAAACAATCTTTCTCATCATGATTTGAATAGCCAGAGTGTTTTGCAACATTTACTTCGTTTGCTTTTCTTCTTCACTTTCATTGCAAATGTTCCCTTCACATCAAGAATCTTTAACTTTCTTTTACTTTCTTCCGTCTATAAAAGAATGATAACTTCTTCACAGTTGAATTTGGATTATTTTAGACCATGGTAGCCATTAAATCATAACAAGAACCGGTAGTTACATATGTAAACATATTTAACTTGAGCCGTTGATATGTGAACTGCTAAGAGTAAAAGTCGCCAAAATTTTTATTTCTTTAATGTTAAACCTTCTGTAGACTCTGATTTCTCTAGAATATTTGGAAATTCAAACATCTCGAAAACTTTGATCTTTGTAACAGAAAGATTTCTCTATGATTTCAACCACTACATAGCTTTATTCAGTAGACTTTGAAACAATCTCTTTCATCCGAATTTGTATTATCACGGTTACTGCAAAGTTTCTCCCTTTGCGTTTCTTCTTGGCTTTGGTTGTGAATGTGCCTTTGACAAAAAGAATCTTTAACTTTCTTTTACATTTTTCTTTTCTGTACAAGATACAGAATTTCTTCAAAAGTTGAAGATTTCAGAGCATGCTGACCAATGCATATTAAAAACATGGAAAGTTCTTCAATACGCCTGTATTAGTAGAATCTCATTCTAGATTGAAACTGATTAAGAATGAGGTTAACTCACCTTCTTTCATCTATAGCTACTAGAGATTTCATAAAGATCATAAGATGTTACTTCAACTGCAAACATTTAACATCAAACAAATTTCCTACTTTGATCAAAGTTTCAACTGTAAATATCATTTCTGGTTATGATGAATGTACTCATTACTTGAATGCAGTTATCAGTTACGAGTTAGACTGCTAAGTTCAATCATAGATAGCACACATTCATTATGCTTGTTTGCTGGAACTTGCTCTTAAAACGTTTTTGGAATTGAAAATCCTCCCCATTCACCTTTTGTTGATGAACTCTCACAGAAACCAATTCGATTGATGTTAGACTTGATAGCTTGCCATTAAAATCTTAGTTCGTAAGTGAATATTCAAGTTTCGGATGCAAGGTGTGAAACCAACTCTTCTAAATCTATCAGATGCAAACACTCCGACAGTTACAAGAGCATTGTAATGATTTTGTTGTGTAGCTGGCAACAAAAGTGGGATGAAACAATGATTCTTCTAATCCATCAATTCACAACAGTAGAAACCAATACACGAAAGTATTTATGTTGAATGACATCTTTTATTTAAGAGTCTCCGTACATATCAATCTCTAAATATATATGAGCTGAACAGATGAAACAACAAATATACATGTCCATAGTGCAAAAGGCTTTCACAGAATCAACTTGTAGCAAGCCAGAATTGTGAACCATATTCACTGCAAGCTTACCAAAATCAGTATAATTGATTACAAGTTACCATAAACTGGTTATCCTTTAATAAACAAACTTGTGAATGGATCACATCCTAGTAGACAGAGTTCTGCTGAGAATTTAATGCACCATCCCCAAAGAGATGATAGGCTTCCAATCATTTAATGATGTGCAAACTGATTCTCAAGGACACTGTTAAGATCATTGATCTTTTGAGGAATTCAACAGACTACAAATCTCCTTGCATTCACACACGCTCTTTTGCTATCTACCTTTGGTGCCTATGCAGCCTGGTAATTGCTTTGCACAGCCTATAGCAATTCAATTACAGTTCTTCTTTTGGTAGTCCAAAGGGGCTCGATCCAGTCCATTTAGCCATTTATCCCCTTTCAAATATTGGATGACTCCCAAACTTGGACAAGTACATTGATACAGGAGCCCTCCACCCAACAACAACAACAACAATGATAGAAAAGACAAAACAAACAAACAAACCAAAACAAAACAAAACAAAACAAGGTCACTTCAAGCAAGGTTGTGTGTGCCTAAATTCGAAACACACAATGTATGTCACGGACACCCCCAGTTGACATTCAGATCTTTTCAAAGACCCACGATACTTTGTATTCAACTGACAGATAAAAGCATATTCAATTAATTATAAAAACTAGCTCTGCAGAAAGAGCACATGTGCCATCTGGGACATACCAAACCTAGCAAATGACTTGAATCATCCAAGTACATTTTTATGTGCTATAAGTTGAATAATACAGATAAAACAATTAGAAAAGCCGCTTTCTCCTGTGTGTTTCAGAAACTTACCTCGCTAGATGTCGTGCATTCAACAGCATCACGTAGATAAACTCCACGATAAGACTGACCTGAGGACTCATACAGCAGATGAAATGTGAAAAGAGATGCATAAACAATATTAAATTTCTATAACTGGGCAGCGATGTCAGAGGAGAGGAGTTGGTGACGTGATCTAAAATAAAGACAATAAATGAATAACCTGGAATGCCACTACGACTAACTTGAATTCGATACCAAACAGATGGGCTGCGCACACATTTCTGCAGATATTCATAGGCGCTGGCATTTACACAAAGTCATGCAACATGCAATTAGTGTCTCATAATACAACAAATGTAACCATAAGAAGTTTTATGCTGTACTTGATAATGGAATCATATATAATAAGCGGAATTGATTATCTAACCATTATTACATTCAGATAAATGAGAATTACATCAGTTGAGACCAAAGTGGTAAGGTATGTAACATGTAAGGTACACTACAAATATAGTTCGTAGAAAACATAAATTTGTACTAATTAACTTTTAGGTACATGACTCCTAAAACATGAAGGAAAATTCAAAGATCATGAAGAATTTGTTACCAAAATATGTAGAAAATGTATGCAAGTGTGCATGCATGCATTTCTGTGTATGCTATCTAAGAAAAAAAATCCTCCCTCCCTCCCTCCCCCCTCTCCCCCCCTCCCTCCCTCCCTCCCCCGCCCCCCCCCCCCCCCCCCCCCCCCCCCCCCGCCCGCCCCGCCCGCCCGCCCGCCTCTCTCTCTCTCTCTCTCTCTCTCTCTCTCTCTCTCTCTCTCTCTCTCTCTCTCTCTCTCTCTCTCTCTCTCTCTCTCTCTCTCTCTCCTCTCTCTCTCTCTCTCTCTCTCTCTCTCTCTCTCTCTCTCTCTCTCTCTCTCTCTCTCTCTCTCTCTCTCTCTCTCTCTCTCTCTCTCTCTCTCTCTCTCTCTCTCTCTCTCTCTCTCTCTCTCTCTCTCTCTCTCTCTCTCTCCTCTCTCTCTCTCTCTCTCTCTCTCTCTCTCTCTCTCTCTCTCTCTCTCTCTCTCTCTCTCTCTCTCTCTCTCTCTCTCTCTCTCTCTCTCTCTCATCTCTCTCTCTCTCTCTCTCTCTCTCTCTCTCTCTCTCTCTCTCTCTCTCTCTCTCTCTCTCTCTCTCTCTCTCTCTCTGGGATGGTTCTCGAGACAGACCTCAGCTCATATGCTGAGATGGAAGGGCTACGAGCACGTGGCCAGGCAGGGTTCCGACGGGCTTTCTCCACTATTGATCACATCTTTATTCTGCGTTGCCTCGTTGACAGGGCAAAGATGCGAAAGAAGAGATTATATTGCTGCTTTGTGGATTCCGCAAAGCCTTCGATACTGTGCCACGGGAGAAGCTTTTTCAGAGACTTCATAGCTTGGGGATACCATCAGAGATGAGTTGGGCCATCTACACACTCTATGAGCGGGTGATTGGGAGGGTTCGATGCCCGGGGGACTATCAGAGCCCATTGCTAGCACAATGGGTGTTAAGCAAGGCTGCCCACTCTCTCCCACTCTATTCGGGCTATACATCCATGAGATTGAGGAGTGCATTCTCCGAGCTGGAGGGGAGGGTGCAGACCTCGCAGGTACACAGGTCCACATTTTATTATATGCAGATGACATTGTATTGATTTCAGAGTCACCCGAGGGATTACAGCGCCACCTAGATGCCCTCCATGAGTTTTGTACACAGAGAGGCTTGACAATAAACCCTGCCAAGACCAAGGTCATGATCTTCCAAACCTCCCCCATGGTGAGGATTGGAGCAGGGTTCACAGTTGGCAGTGGACAGATTGAGGTGGTCACTTCCTATGTCTACCTCAGAGTCACATTCACGAGCTTGCCTGGCCCATTCAGCATGAGACAGGCAGCCACCGATAGACTCAATCGAGGATATGCAGCCTTAGCCATGTTAGAGCGGAGATGTCACCAAGCACACTTCCAGGAGCCCCGCACAAAGGGGTGACTATTTGACACACTAGTCAGACCAGCTATGATGTATGCTGCAACAGTTTGGGCACCAGGCCTCACAGGCACCCAGTGGAGTGCGATCGAGCAGCCACAATTACGTATGATCTCACGACTATTTCGCGGGAAACAGTGACTGCCACATGACATCATCAGGGCAGAGCTAGCTGCACCACCCATGGTGGTAGATGCACTATTCCAGACTATCTCCTTTATTCAAAGGGTGAGGAAGCTCCCTACAGAAAGACTCACACGGCCTCCTAATAGTCGTAAAAACACTTTCTTTGTTTCTTTCTTTCTTTCTTTCTTTCTTTCTTTCTCTCTCTCCCCTACATCCACTCCAGGCATCTAGAGGGCTATGACTCCACCCACCCTCCCCTCCCTATGCATATCATATTTGTATCTCACCCCCTGAGCATATAGAGTGCATACCCATAGCACCCCACACCCTCGACGCTAGCTCTTACCCCCTCCTTTTATACTTTGTTTTGTACTCACATTTTTATTTTCCTTTTGGAATTACAGTGGATTGGATCATGCTCATGTATATGTTTTGTCTCTTATGCCGATCTTGGCCTCTAATAGACGTTAAAAAGTTTTTCTTTCTTTCTTTCTTTCTTTCTTTCTTTCTTTCTCTCTTTCTTTCTCTCTACCTCGGAGTCACATTCACGAGTTTGCCCGTCCCCCTCAGCATGAGACAAGCAGCCACCGATAGACTCACACGAGATATGAAGCTTTAGCCATGTTAGAGAGGAGATGTCACCAGGCACATTTCCAAGAGCCCCGCACAAAGGGGTGGCTGTTTGACACACTAGTCAGACCACAGGTGTGATGTTTGCTGCAACACTTTGGGCCCTAGGCCTCACAGTCACCAAGAGTGCGATCGAGAGGCCATAGGTACGTATGATCTCACGACTATTTCGCAGGAAACAATCAGTGCCACATGACATCATCATGACAGAGCTAGCTGCACCACCCATGGTGGTAGATGCACTATTTGAGAGACTCTTCTTTATTCACAAGATGAGGGAGCTCCCTACAGATAGACTCACACGCAGAGCCTTTGAGGCATCTATACAGATATCAAAGTCAAGATATGAGTGAGCTTGGTACACTCAGGTTAGAGTCTGGTTTCATAGTCATGGACTTGATATGGACAGATTGCCGCCTTTGCAGTACGACCAAGACTCACCTCACATCCACCTCTCCCGTCTTGAGAGGAATGTTGTGCTTAGACAAGATCTCTGGCAGCTCTACATTAGTCAGACATGGGGCACACCCACACATGGGATCGAGATTATCGCACTACTGAGATGAGTTCTTAGACCTACTAGCAGACAATTTCATCTAGCGACCACGCTACATGGATACTTACATGCCTCATAGCTCGAGAGAAGCAATTGGCCAGACATCACATAGACTAGAAATTGAGATGGGCAGAGCCGCAGACATTCCCTGAGATGAGAGGATATGCAAGGTATGAAGAGTAGAGAGGCAGGATGAGGAGCACTTTATACATAGATGTAGCGCATATGATGACATCAGAGGCACATTCGAGACTCTGTTTACAAGGCAGCCCACCCTCCTAGAGATCATGGACTCTAGAGACAAGCAACAACTCGGGCGATTCTTACTAGAGATACAGAGTCACAGAGATTCCCTACACCAGCCTACTGCAGTAGCCTGGACAAGAGGGAGACAGAGCCTGCTCAGTGACTTCTTTGTTCCACGTCGTGCAGCAGCCGTCCCCCCCTCCGCTCACACACCGAGAGGGGTAACTCTTCAGCAGGCTCAGACCTCTCAAGCTAGGAGACGACCCTATGCTATAGGATATTGGGCTTTGAGACTTCATCGACACTAGATTGCGGAAATCCAACCTCATGACAATCGCGCCATCGAGGAGAGACGATCCAAGATGATGGCTGATCCCGCTGCAGCAGCCATCATCTTGGATCATCTCTCCTACTCTAGCCTACACTAGCATACTGCAGCAACCTAGACAAGTGGGAGACAAAGTCGGCTCAGTGACTTCTTTGTTCCACGTCGTGCAATAGCCCTCCCCCCCTCCGCTCGCACACCAAGAGGGGTAATTCTTCAGCAAGCTCAGACCTCTCAAGCTAGGAGACAACCCTATGCTATAGGATATCGGGCTTCAAGACTTCATCGACACTAGATTGCGGAGATCCCGGCTCATGACCATCGCGCCATGGAGAAGAGACGATCCAAGATGATGGATGATCCTGCTGCAGCCATCAGGGCGGCCATGACCCCACCTCCACCTATGTATCACATCTTACACCCGCCCACTAGTACAGGATGGAGCTGGTTAGTCGTTTCAGATGCATTCTCATGCTTGTTGTACTTCCCTTTTGCATATAGACTATCATAGATATGGCACTCCATACACCCCCCACTTTCATGGGTATCTCCAAATGCATACTACAGACATCTATATCAGCTTTACCAGTTTTTTCAGCACTTTTATCTTATCTTTTCCAATTGACATAAGATACACACATGTACATCGATTTGTACAATACGTCGAGTTCGGCCTCCTAATAGATGTAAAGACACTTCTTTCTTTCTTTCTTTCTTTCTTTCTTTCTTTCTTTCTTCTCCTCCTCCTCCTCCTCTCTCTCCCCTCCTCCCTCCCTCCCTCCCTCTCTCTCGCTATCTATCTATCTATCTATCTATATCTATCTATATCTATATATCTATATATCTATATCTATATCTATATCTACACACACACACATATGTGTGTGTGTATACATACATACATACATACATACATACATACATACACACACACACACACACACACACACATATATATATATATATATATATATATAGATATATATATATATATATATATATATATATATATATATATATATATATATATATATATATATATATATATATATGTGTGTGTGTGTGTGTATGTATGTGTGTATATATATACATGTAACATATACATATTTTAATGGATAACCATACAAACATTACCACCTTGATATCATGTGACATGAACGATATATGTGGCATGTGGAGTGTTATTGTGCTTCGAAGTATGCAATGTGCATGCATTAATGATTACACATATATGTGTCTGAACTTTGTGGCATGTGCATTTGAAATTTGCCACTTATGCTTATGACATTATAATTTATGAAACATGTCATATATCATATATGTATGCATTCATGATGCATGTTTGATGTGTTATTTATGTGTATGAACTTTGAATATGTAATATATACTACGTAACAACTGTAATGTACTAATGCATTATCATTTATGTAATAAGTATGTATGCATTTAAATTTTATGTATCCACATTTGTGTGTATATGTGCATCACACATGCACCATGTATCATGTATGATCATTGATGTGGCAATGTACCAACTTCTAAAGTCTTTTGGTGTACATTGAATGTAGTATATACGATGTACATTGTATCATATCTAGTATGTAATGCAATGTGCACACTGCGTATGAGTCATGAATAATGACATATGTAATATGTATATAGTATATAGTTTATGCTATAATGTAATAATAAATATGTACATTCTATGTACTTACTACTTATGAGTTATAACTAAATTATAATTTGTAATGTTGAAGCCTGATATGTGGAATTTGCATTTGTCATTGTGCATCTCGTAATATTCAGTATAAATTCTAACTTTTAACTTTTTTTTTTCCATGATTCAATGGACAAAAGCTGAGACTAAATAGTTAATATGGCATCATCCTCATCTTAAACTCAAGAAATTTCATCCAAAAAGTGTTATTCATGGTCATGGTGGGATGAAATTGATGCACCAAAAGTCGGCATTGGTGGAAGGCTAGAGCATGGACATGCAAAAGATGTGGGTATCAAAGAAGTGGTAGAATACATAAAGTAAAAGCTGATCTTTCGCATGAAGGCGGTCAACATGTAAGATTTTGTACCGCAACTTTGTCCATGGCCAAAGGGCAGCCTCTTATAGACAAGTGTGGTGTTCTTGAGGCTACTCAAAAAGAAGCCCGATAATGGAGTTAAAAATATGTTGTGAATCCGACGGTAACGTATGAGGCTTACTCTATGAGAGTATCCACTTCCCATTCAAATACTTTGCGGGATTCACCATGTGCATCACAATCTACAAATCATCCTCATGAAGAATCCACTCCTCCTCATCATTCTCGTATGTCGATTCCCTCTACATCAACATTTCATGATGGAAAAAAACAAAGTACATTGGAATCATCTTGGAAACCGATGTTGAAGGAAGGAGTGGATAGAACGATGGCACGATACTTCTAACATGATCACATTCCTTTTCAAATAACATAGTAATTATTTCTTCTTTTTTATTTGGAAACTCGAGTATATGCATGATACATGTATACAGTATTTTTGTATCATGATACAATGCATACATTATTAGTAACTACATATGCCATTCATACATATTTATAATTTTATATTACATGTCTTAAATACATTGATTAATTGCTATATTTTTACTTTTTCGGTCTCCATACTTCAAGGACACGGTGAAAAAAATTGGTGAGCATGGGAAGCTTAAGTGGCTCCCTCTTCAAAAACTTTATGTAGGATGCTATTGGAGAAAGAGAAGAGAGTTGTGGAGATTGCATGCATTGCAATAAAATGTTCATGGGAGAAAAATGGAATACATCTAATTTTGGACAGATGGAGCGACGTGAGACAGAGATCTTTCCATGGAGAAGTTGCCTACTCTAGAGGAGAGATATTTTCTTTCTTTCCATGATGCATCATCCACACGAAAAAATGCAAATGTTCTTGCTTTAGAATGGGCCACTTCCATAGGAATCGTTGGTCCATCAAATGTGGTTTGTATTGTGACGGATAGAGAGCCAGCAAATAGAGCAATTGCCCATATTATTGAGGATATGTATCCACATATCGCCATATCTTTTTGCATAGCACATTGCTTAAATAATCTATTGAAGGATACTGGTTGCCTCTCTTGGATTTCACCTAACATTGAGAAGGCAAATCAGATGGTTGCATTCATCTTGAATAATCAAAAGGTACGTCATTATTCTACTTTTACTCTTTGAATATTATCTTCCTATGTTTTATTGATTTTGGCATTTGTAAATTGAAATAGGTGCAGGCTGAATTTTCAAAGCGTTCAAAACTTTGTCTATTGAAGTATTCAGAGACTCGCTTTGCATATAATTTTCTTATGCTTGATAGATTATCTGTCGAAGTGGTGTTGTGCATGGACTATTGCTTAGTGATGAATTCGAAGGTATGTGGGAGTCATGCAAACAAATAGGAAAGAAATTAATTTATGCCCCTCTCTCTCTCTCTCTCTCTCTCTCTCTCTCTCTCTCTCTCTCTCTCTCTCTCTCTCTCTCTCTCTCTCTCTCTCTCTCTCTCTCTCTCTCTCTCTCTCTCTCTCTCTCTCTCTCTCTCTCTCTCTCTCTCTCTCTCTCTCCCTCTCTACTTTTCAGGTGCCCACAGTGCAGATAAGGATAGATCCCCAGCCTTGTATATCAGCACATCCCTCCTATGTATCAGCCCTTTGTTGTATTAGTCTTGGTGTTAGCCTTTTCCTAGCTATTTTACATCTTTCATTTTCAATACCACTTCCTTTGGTACTCAGAGTAACTTTTGGTCTCATAGGTCATTTTGGCCTTGTGAAGACGTAAATATATCATTTCATTTCATTTCATTTCTCTCTCTCTCTCTCTCTCTCTCTCTCTCTCTCTCTCTCTCTCTCTCTCTCTCTCTCTCTCTCTCTCTCTCTCTCTCTCTCTCTCTCTCTCTCTCTCTCTCTCTCTCTCTCTCTCTCTCTCTCTCTCTCTCTCTCTCTCTCTCTCTCTCTCTCTCTCTCTCTCTCTCTCTCTCTCTCTCTCTCTCTCTCTCTCTCTCTCTCTCTCTCTCTCTCTCTCTCTCTCTCTCTCTCTCTCTCTCTCTCTCTCTCTCTCTCTCTCTCTCTCTCTCTCTCTCTCTCTCTCTCTCTCTCTCTCTCTCTCTCTCTCTCTCTCTCTCTCTCTCTCTCTCTCTCTCTGTGCATGCCCAACCAAAGGCAAGGGGTGCAAAGCGAATGCGAATGAAGTTCGAACTAAACCGGCGAACATAATAACCTAAGAGTAACTCAAAAAAAAAAAAAAAAAAAATCCATTTTCATGAATAAAAATCGTCCCCGGCGATTTAAATTGTGGGAACGATTTCTACGATGTTTTTAAATTGTGCGAATTTTTTTAATCGTGCGATTTTTTTTCTATGGCACTGATGGAGAGGTAGTGTCACCAGGTACACTTTCAGGAACCCTGGTACACTTTCAGGAGCCTTGCACGGTGGGGTGGCTATTTTACATATTTTTCACACAAGCACTCACGTACGGTCATCCATTTGGGGGTTAAGACTGTCAGATTATATATGGACATTGGTGGAGAGACCCCAAATACTCATGACTTCGAGGGTTATAGGTAGTAAGCCGTCAGTACCACACAACATCATTAGAGCAGACTTGGCTGTACCCCGATGTTGGTGGAGGCTTTGTTCCAACCACTATGTTTGCTACATAGACTCCAAGACATGGATGATGGCGCATTATATGCAGGGCTTTCCACGTATCACAAAATCTCACCCTAGCAAGAGATACTTCATGTTGGTATGCCCAAACTAGAGATGGTTAATTATGGATTTGACATGGATAAGCTACCACCTCATGCTCCCACATATTCTCTCTCTTTGCAAGAGCAAAATAATATCATTCAACAAGAGTTATGGCACAAATGTATCCTACCTAGTGAGACACTTCAAACAAAAGAGCTCAGTTGTCATGAGTTTTTTTCTACAGATTTCAGATCACGGGTTCATTGAGATACCTAAGTACATGCAGACTTATATGCTACATCGTATATGCATTGCTATTAGGCAACTTCAAGTCTCGTCACATGAGTTGGAGCTCCAGAGAGGTCGTGCTAGCGAGGAGCGAGAAGCATTTTGTTATATGATGCCCCACATATGCCAATCTCAGGGCTCAGTTCTAGATAGCGGGATCACTTCAACAGTGTATGATGAGAGAGGACCAGGGTCGTTTCGGACGGTTCCTCCTTGCTGCGTACCATAGATGTGTGACTTTGATACATCCTACACACACAACACATGACGGGATACAGTAGAGGATCACTCATTTCTTTTCGAAGGATTGAGACACGATCCATCCCAGTGGCCCAAGACTTAAGGCATAGTTGGTCAGGTACGATCCGTACGACAGGTACGGTACATAATAGTACGATGCCAGGTACGTACTAATCATGAGGTACGAATCCGTACGATATTAGTACGATTTTTTTTTTCCCCCATATTTTCATGTACGTGGGAGTGTACACATATGAAGGGTACTTTTTGCCATGAATATGCATAATATTGTATCTATGCATGAAGATAATTGTTCTCTAACTAGCATAGCTGCAAAACCAATGTATTTTCTTAATACATTCAAGTCAAAATGGTCAAAATGGAAAATAAAAATTTTGGTACCTATTGGTACGAATACGTACAAGTACGTACGGTACGAGAGGTACGTACGAATCTACTCGTACTGGTACGAGTACCAACTATGACTTAAGGACTCACTCTCGTGCAGGCACGGCATCAAAGGGTAAGGAGAGGGCCTCTTGTTCCCTAATATATGAGCCCCCAGTTCAACGGGCATGAGATCCAAAGGATGTGATCATTACATGAGCCGGAGATGAAGTGGAGACGTGCATTCATACCTTGGGACACTATATTCCATCATATTCTTTACACGTCACATACATATCACATTTTACATTCAACCCCTCCCCCCCAAAAATACTCTAACCCTAGCTTTTGTGATTGCTTACTTGTATTTGCCCCCTTGTATGACATGGTCATTTTCTCTGTCTGTAATATATTGCAATACAATGCATTATGCCATTGCGTTATGTTGCATACAATATGCAACGTGTTGCATTGCAACTGTGTTGGATAAGGGTTGCATCAGATCATTTGTGTTTAGAGGATGGTTTCAGTGAAGTTGGCTCACTATCAAGAGGGATTTTGGTTAAATTGCAATCTAATGCGAGCATAAATTATCATTGTTTAGATTGTGGGCCTCACTTTGTAGCTCATATGATTCTGGATTACAAATATGAGCCAAAAAGTTCGCATAATTCTTACTAGAAAGTAGTCTACTATCTGACCAGTAGCCACCCATGCTCAGCTCTCAACATAAAGCCACATCTCCACATGGCCTATTTATGGATGACTTCTACTCTGGCCCAAGTACCAAGTTTGCCCGCATACCTCTCTACCTTGTATCCCCCCCCTTCTTTCTTAGAGTTGTATGAATCACCATTGAAACTCTACCTTTGAGAGCACATGGGTGGAGAACGACATCATCATTGTACTTTTCATCAATAGGATATTTTGTTAAGTTTCTCTTTTTTTCTCTCCTCTTGTACTACACTACTCTCCCTTGTATCATTTTCATCTTGCATTCTCTTGGTTAGCAACAACAAACCAAGAAAAGTAAAATTGTTGTGAAATGTAACTCCATAATATCCATGACATTTTTATATTTAAATCTTCTCTTTGAAAAATGCAGTCAAACCCTATGATATTCCTTTGGACATAGCACTCTTTTGCATGAACTTTAAGGATGCTAAAATTAGAAGATGTGTGCATGCTTTTTGTCTACAGATTTCCCCATAATCGACTTAAAATTAAAAGAACACTCTTAAGGATCCTCTGTAAAACATCAGAAGAGGAAAACAAACCATCTTGAGACATAATCATCATTTTCACAAGTATCAGCTCTCTTGTGAGGTGTAGTTTTTACCATACACTCTTCATGAATGAATAATATCATCTATTAAATCATTCTGTTAAGATAAAATTTAGACTATATCTGAAATCTCAAGGTTCAAGATACATGCACACCTATCCACTTGAAGCAAGCCAAAACCAGATGTCAAAACTTCTACTGAATCATCACTTATGGGCATAGCAGTATTCTCCAGAGCCTTCCGTACAATCCAAGGGCTTATGGATCGGTCTTCCGCCTGCCAAACACATCAGCAATTCATGATACAAAAGGATATACCTTCAGAATGCTTCATTAATCAATGCACTGTCACATTTAAACAACACAATTAGACACATGCATAGCATCGGCAACCCTGTTTAGTTGTATTTCTTTATAATGAGAGACAGAAAAAAAAAAAAAAAAAAAAAAAAAAAAAAAAAAAAAAAAAAAAAAAGAAAAAAGCCATCCATCGGTCTCAAAATAGTACCTTCATAGCACTGAGTATCAGAGCAATACCACCACATGCACACGGTGATGCCATGGATGTGCCATTCATTAGCATACGACACTGAAGTGTCCACTGAGGAACTGGTGCTATTGCTGCTCCAGGGGCGCTCAAGCACACCCCAATATCACCATCAGCTGTAGGACCTCTACTTGACCTGTAGAGGAGAAAATCCAACGTAAATGAAACCCCAATACTTTGAAGAGAATGCACAATAGAAGACCTCTATACACTTTTTACACTTTCTAGGTTTGCATAACCTCGCTTCAAGAGTAAAATAGAACATCAGTTCACATTGCCAAAGATTTTTATCACACTAACCATGTGTATTGGAGACCATCAGAAGGTGGTTCCACTATAGAGTGAGCAGAAACGGCCATCTCTGGTGATACATATGCTCCGATTCCTAGTATGCAAGATGATGTTCCTCCTGGAGCACCAACAGTATTCAATGATGGCCCAGCATTACCAGCGCTACTCACAAAGATGATTCCATACTTGTTGACCGCCTGAATATCAACACAGGAAGAATATGAACAAGCAATAACAAAAGAAATATTGCTTCTCTTAGCTTTGCATATTACAGAACTACAGCATAATCAAGGGAAGGCGGAGCACATGTACAAATGATTATTGTGGTTGACATCCTCATCACAATTCACTATGATTTTACTTGAATAATTATACATTCAAAACAATGTTCGACAGTTTATTGTGATCTGAGAAACATAAGGACCGTATCAGTAGAGAGCAAACTTTTCCAGCTGTCATAGCAAAGATGAATCCTGGCAAACCCCAAATTCACCCGTAGGTGTAACCATAGTCCATGGTAGTCAACCACAAGACCACATCGCCATCAGACCAATTATGCTTAGTACTGACTAAATATTATGACATCCCCATTCGCATCATCAGTGTCCAATAATAAGTATAGAACCAAAAGTGAACACATGCACACCCACAACACAGACACACATGACAAGCATGAACTCATAGGAAGCTATGAAAAGTGAGTTTTATTACTTCCATAACTGATCAGTAAACTCAGCCATAATAGATCCTAGCATGAGATGCAAGCTAAAGATAGGAAAAAAATAAAACAAATACATGGCTAATAGCAGATAAACACCTGTCGATTGGCCGCAACTTGGACAAAGTTTCCAGAAGCCAAAATTACGTGTGTGCTAAAACAACAAATACATACCAATATGGATACAAGAAAACCCTGAATTCGCCCTCAAGAAGCAACTATGACTATATGCTCTAGGTAGTGAACCAAACACTAGATAGCCATCAGCTCAATTGTGCATAATATTGACTAAACACTACAACAACCCCACTAATGTCACCCTTGCCTAATAGTGGGTATAGAACTAAGAGTGAATGCTCTCCCTCCTTCCCTCCCCTTTCCCTCCACCCTCCTTCCCCCTGGCCTCCATCCACCCTCCCTCCCCTCTCACCAGCTGGCTGCCCTGGATGAGTTTTGTACACAGAGGGGCTTGATAGTAAACCTTGGCAAGACCAAGGCCATGATCTTCCACACCTCCCCAATGGTGAGGAACGCAGCAGGATTTACAGTTGCAGGCTCTCTCTCTTCCCTCCCTCCCTTCCTCCCGAACATCACTGGTACGATGAGGAATGCAAAGACCTCTACCATCAACTGTGAGCTCAGCGAGCATTAGGAGAGATCACATAGAGAGAGAGGTTAAGAGATAGATGAAGACCCTCACATGTCAGAAATCTTTGAGGAGGCACAGGAGCTTGAGCTACACTACCTCTTTATGAGTATGGCTAGTGTTGCATCATGGAGTACCCTATGAGACTCCCAACCACACCTATTGGGGGTACATACATGGCATGATTATCCTAAGAGATTATATGAGTTATCTAGGCAGCCACGTGAGACTCGCCCCACTAGCTCCTCTCGTCATGGAAAAGATGGTTGAGAGGGCCATAGGACGACTACAACATGGCCGTTCCGCCGACCACACAGGATTGAAAAGCAAGCATCTCATCTACGCAATCTTGACTATAGCTCCCTTGATTGCACATGTCCTTGACTGGGCTACGGGAGAGGGCTTCCCAGAGGAGTGGACTAAGCACACCATTGTGCCTATCCACAAATCTGGCGATACCCGGGACCAAAGGAACTACAAGACCATCATGATTGGCGACATCATGGCCAAACTAAACAGGGCCATACTTAAGGCAGAGCTTGGCTTATATGCAGCGTAATCCTAAGGATTACGACACCCCCTAGCTGCGCTGGATGAGTTTTGTACAAAGAGGGGCTTGACAGTAAACCTTAGCAAGACCAAGGTCATGATCTTCCACACCTCCCCCATGGTGAGGAATGCAACAGGATTCATAGCTGCCGGCAAACAGATAGAGGTGGTCACTTCCTATGTCTACCTCAAAGTCACGTTCATGAGCTTGCCTGGCCACTTAAGCATGAGGTAGGAAGCCACCGATAGACTCACACGAAGATACGCACCTTTAGCCATGTTAGAGCAGAGATGTCACCAACCACATTTCCAGGAGCCTCGCATGAAGGGGTGGCTATTTGACATGCTAGTCACACCAGCTATGATGTATGCAGCAATGGTTTGGGCCCGACGCCTCACAGTCACCTAGTGGAGTGCAATCGAGAGGCCACTAAGTATGTATGATCCCACGACTATTTCGCAAGAAACAATCAATGCCACATGACATCATCAGGGCAGAGCTAGCTGCACCACCCATGGTAGTAGATGCACTCTTCCATACTATCTCCTTTATTCATAGGATGAGGGAACTCCATGCAGACAGACTCTCACACAGAGTATTTGAGGCATCTATACAGATATCAGAGTCAAGGTATGAGAGAGCTTAGTGCACTCAGGTTAGAGCCTAGTTTGATATTCATAGACTCGAAATGGACAGATTGCCACCCTTTCAGTATGAGCCATACTCACCTTATATCCACCTCTCCCGCAATGAAAGGAATGTTGTACTCAGGCAGGATCTCTGGCAGCTCTATATTAGTCAGACATGGCTCACTCCCCACATGGGATTGAGACTATCACACTGTCGAGACCAATTCCTAGACATACTAGCAGACAGTTTCATCCAACGACCATGCTACATGGATACTTACATGCCTCATAGCTCGAGGGTTGTGATTGGCCAGTTGAGGGTCTCATCACATGACTAGAGATTGAGACAGTAAGTGCAACACACATTCCAAGAGAAGAGCAGATATGCAGAGTAGAGATGGAGGATGAGGAGCACTTTGTATGGAGATGTAGGACATACGATGACATCAAATGCAGATATGAGGCTCTGTTTACAGGGCAGCCTACCCACCTGAGAGATCATGGAATCTAGGGAAAAGCAACAGCTCAGGTGATTCTTACTAGAGATACAGAGTCATAGAGATTCCCTACTCCAGCCCAGTCAGGAGGGAGACAGAGAGAGCTCACTGACTTCTTCGTTCGGCGACATGCACCAGCCCTCCCCCCCTCAGCGGACACACCGAGAGGGGTGACTCTTCAGCACGCACAGAACTCTCGAGGTAGGAGGCGACCCCATGCTATAGGCTATCGGACCCCGAGACTTCATCGACACCAGATTGCAGAGATCCAAGCTCGTGATCATCATGCCATGGAGGAGAGACGATCCAAGATGACGACTGATGCATCATCCATCAAGAAGATGCCCTGAGAGAGAGCTGCAATATATACATCATTCCCCACCATGCTAAGAGATAGGTGCATTCTCATCCCCTAGTTAGAGTGTGTTTGGGCCATTCTGAAGTCATGGACAGCTATTGGAACAACACAGATTATTGCACAATGGTTAGAATATAAGAACATAAAAGCCATTAAATCCTTTACTTGAATAAGTCTATGGAATATGATTAGGTATTCAAAACAAATAAAAAGTTCATTTGTGGACAATAAATAACTGTAGTCTCACTAAAGTATTTACCTCATTCGCAAGTTCAACAAATCGACCATAGTCTGGTGCTGAAGTTGGCTCACCATAGCTCATATTGATAAGGTCACATTTATTCTGTTATGCAGAACTTGGAGAGATTAGGTGAAAAACCTTCACAACACACTAAAAAACAAGCAAGCAAGAACTCTTCATTTTGAGCTGATCTCAGAACCTCAATTGCCGCAATCAATGCCCGTGTCAGACCAGTCCCTGTCTCCATCGAGCCTAATCGTGAATCTCCAATTTTGCATGATACTATTTGAGCACCGGGAGCAACACCACAACATAGTGGTTCCTGCATATCATCAGACTCAAGTTGACATTGAATTTATGTATCCATTAGACTGTTGGTGCCAGTGGATAACAAACAAACAGCATGGCCCAAAGCTTAACCTCACGATGATAAGCAGCTGTAATCCCTGCTACATGTGTGCCGTGAGGAGAGCAATCCGTTACAATGCTCAGGATATTCCCATCATCATAGACATTGGTAACAAAAGAACATGCGTCTATACTGCTAAAAACTCCATGTTTCTGTTCAAGCCTACACAAACAATAAGAATTTGTATTTTATTGTTAAGTATTTTAAACAAGGTGCCATGCTGATAACAGCCATAACTATAAATTCTCCAACTCCCACAGGAGTAATTTCAAGCCCCTCTTAAATATAGCTTCAGAGGTCAGCAATTAGGTTCCATTAGTAACTACTACCTCTGGTGCAATCTGTTGACAGAGATTTTCTCCTAACTTTTTTGTTTGAAGCTATGTTAATGGATGCAACAGATTTTTATTTTGTTTTAAGGATGTCCTTGACTAGTGATAGACTATGAAAACTCCTTTCCAGCCAACAGCAAAATACTTTGTTTGAGAATATTTTTGTTTCCTATTCTCTCTGTCTCACGTCAAGTTCCAACTACTACATCCAAAACATTCCTCACCTATTGTATCACTCCTATTAGAATCCCAGCTATTATCTCCCTCTCCTTCTGTCATATTGTTCTGGATCTATCTCCTTCACTATCATGTTGTTTTAAATTCTATCATGCATAAAAATTACCTCCTTTCTTTCTTTTTCAACGAGAGAGTTCTTACCCTCTTCTTTCCATCCTAACAGAAGACTAAATAGGATTCAAAAATCCATCTATGTACAATAACAATATGAATTTGAGCCTCATGTGAGTGATTAATGGCATTGATACATGTAAACATGTCAAGACAGAACAAGATCAAAAAAGCATCTAAATTCAAGGCCCAAGTCCTCATGGTGCATGAAAAAACTCTACCTGATGCTATTTGACTGCAGGCTATGAAACATAACAGAAAACTAAATAGAGTTCGAAAATCCCTCTATGTACAATAATATTATGAGTTTGAGTGACTAATGATATTGATACATGTAAACATGTCCCAGATGGAACGAGATAGAAAAAGTGTGTAAGTTCAAGACTCAAGTCCTCATTATGCATTAGAAAACTCTACTAGATGCTCTTATAGCAACTCACTGAATATTTACACTACAGTGATGGAAGTCATTGATGTTCTTGTGAATCTTCATAGTGATCCCTGAGTTGTATGCTGCTGCTTTTAAAATCTGTACTCAAAGAGGCCAGGATCTAAATCATACAAGTTCTAGTATCCTTGCAGGAACTTCTTGATCTCTCCCAGCTTAAAACATGGCACCTGTCTCACTCTCTACCAAACACCAAACGGCTGGAAGAACAGAAGAAAACAACATGAACAATGGAATCAGAGAGGAAGAAGAGAATCTCAGACACACAAATGCTGAATCGACCGAAGGCATCTGATGGGATCCTCTCAAGATCTACTCATTTGAAATGTCTCTTGTCCACAGAAGACATTAAAAAGCAATGTGAGAAAAAAGAATAAGGGAAAAGGAGGAAAAGAAACAAAGTGTTCGACCTCTAAAAATAAAGTTTCAAAATGTAGAATACAGCCAAAAACATGGAATGAACCAACTCAGGCCATCCATAATGATATTATATTCTTTCCTTATCATTGTCACCATCCCACCCCCCCCCCAATCAAAACTGTTTCAAACTCACACTGATGAAAGGACCCACTTTCGTGGACTTGCTGTAGCACTAGATTCCTATGTCAAACTAGAACCTTAATATACAGTGAATGCTAAAAGCAAAGAGCGAACCAACTTGACCATCCTATTACTCCTCTTCAGCTGCAAACATATACTTCAACCAGATATTGAACTCTTCTTCTTTTGGGTTCTAAGGCTAAAACTTTGGCCTGCTTTGCTTACCATTAAAAGCGTCCCATGTGCAAGTTTGTCAGGTATGAGCTGTTCTTTTGTGGTTTTACGGCTGAAACTTTGACTTAATATGCTTATAATTTAAAGGAGCCACTTTAAGAGTCTGTCAAGGTAAAATACAGTTTATTTGATCAGCTCTTAAACCTGTAATTCGTCATTGGAATAAAGTCAGCAAGCCTCCCTTGCCCAGCATTATTATCCAGCTCCCAGGTATCAAGGGCCACCCTCCAAACATTTCCATCATGCCAAACAACCGCATCAATCACAGGTCCTTTATCATCATAATTCTGTTAGCATTGTACAAAGCAGTCATGTATTGCTACTATGTGATTGAAATTTGAGGGGATCAAGTCACAAAGAAATTTATATTTTTAACCCTTACATCATTCATTTTCTGAAGCAGCTCAAGTCGATGTTGCAGATCCTCTCGCTCCTTTTTCAATGAAGCATCAGTAGGTTTTGGATGTTTCTGATGACCAAATCAAAAGCCAGATCAAGAGAAGGGAAAACCTAAGCCGGAAAGATAAGTGACAACAGTTTTTTTGATAAGGACCATCAATCTGCTGGAAAATAAAAGGAATACATTTTCAAAACGCCTAAGAAAATACAACCACTTATATTATCTTGTTCATAAGGTTAGCTGGATATGAGCACTGGCACTGTTATCAGATGTGATAAGTCAAAAAAATTACCCCACAGATTCCACAGTAAATGAACCGTTCATTTAAATCTGATATAGAGACTTTCAACTCACCCCATCAAATTCCAGAAGTTTTCTTAGCACAGAGGTTGAAGCTTCAGCTTGTTCTTTGTCCCACAATTTCTTTCTCTCAGTCTGCATAACAAGACTAAAAATTAACATAATTACAAAAAGATCCAAGTCCTGAAACACATTTGAAACATCTTTTGTCGAAAAATACTTTTCGCTGCAGTATTTTCTTCAGAAAAAGCATCGTATCTGGTTTTTTTGTAAGTTCGAACATGAAACTTTGTATACTGATGGGCTAAGGACTTAGACAGGACTAAGTAAAGTTTCATTTTGCTAATGCACGTGTGTGTGCATGGCATGTAGCAATGTGCATTCAAAAGCATTGTGCGACTTTGAGAGGGCCAGACTCATACTAATCCAAACACTTGCCTCCATTCACTAACATTTGTGTGCGTCTCCTTTCTGCAGGGGCCATGCTAATCTTCCTTGCATCATTCTAATCTTATCAGAAGCCCCTGAAGGAACTTGCTAAACACACACAGATTAGGACACCAAATGATCAAAACCCTTTACTAAATAATATTGGTATCTATGGGATTCAAGTGAGAAGAACACTTGTGAACATATTTAGACAAACTCGATTCATGATAGCGCTTAAGATCTAAGTCCTAAAAGACTATGTTTCTTCTATACAAACCAAGAAAGCCCACTCACATGAGTTGAGCTGATTTTCCTTTCAAAAGATTAGCCAAATAGCATAGCCAAATAAGAATCAAGAACTAGGAATTTCTTGAATCTCAAGAACATTATAATATATGAGGTATCACGTACAAATCTCAAAATCTTCCTTCTTGTGATCCATGTGGTCCAAGAATTACCACCAGCATACCATTCCAAAAGTCATCATGACAACAAAACAATCACACACATACTCCCTAATTATGAATAGGGTCATCTTGATAAACAATCTGATTGGCATGACTGACATCTGGTGACAAGTGATGACGAAATCAAATATATATAGGAAGTTAATCTAGCACGACTCTCTTCGATCCAAATGACTGTAATGTTTATCCGTTATGACTCAGTACAAAACATTGGGCATCTTTTGGAAACAATTACTGCTCCCATTACTTCCCTTCTTTAGAGAAACAATGTCACCACATACTTATCCAAAAAACTATCTACCATCCTTGACAACATAGGCCTCCTCCTTGAAGGCCACATGAAAAGAGCGTATCTCTACACCAAGAAAAACCCGCTTTAGCAAAGCAAGATAGTAGAATACCTCTCTAAAGGAAAACATTTGAGGATCCATCAAACAATAAAAGAGCAATAACTGCGCCTTGAAAGAACACACCCACAACTTCCTTTTTCAAGATGAAATGTAACATCTCATGCCCCTTCCTTGAGGAAGAAACCAACACCAATCTCTAAGCCCCATCCAAACCTTTATCCTTAAGAGAGAACACAACCTCAATGCTCCTCAAAACCAACCAACCAAAAAAAAAAAAAAAAAAAAAAAAAAAAAAAAAAAAAAAAAAAAACCAAACCGCAAAATGCAACAAAAACAACCTTTGCGGAAAAATGCAGCTTTCATCCTCTTCTTCAAGATACAATAATAGCTCGTTCAAAATGCAACCAAACATTTGAGTTTACATAGTTCAAAACCATTATTTGCTACCAAGGGGAGGGGGAAAGATTCATGAATAGACTCCCTCAAGTCATGTACCAACGTCCCTAAGAAATATGAATTATACAAGAGACCTAGATCCTCAATTTGATACGCTCAAATGAGGCATACATTTCTCCCTATCCACGAAAGCAAAGAGAAATATTCGTTCACTCCCAAACACCCTAGGAGAAACTAGGAAGATACATAAATAGAATGAAATATAAATATAATGTTATGAGAAATCTGACATGGTACTATAAACCATTTGTTTCCCTTATTAATTTTACAAACTCAAAAAGTGATTAATGCTAGGATGTGTCTGAGATGTAATCTAAATGGCATTCTCAATGATTGCAAAGCTTTTCTAATTGCTAAAGGTTTTGCCCGAGAGAAGGGCCTTGATTTTGATGCGACTGACCATAGCTTCAACTTGTCATCTGGCTGAGTTCTATCATTGTGCATCAGCACCATATAATGATTTGCATGCACATCAATAAAAAATTAAAACATGATTTATCAAAGTTCATGGAAAGGCACAAACTAAAAAAGCATTGTATCATTTAAAGTAAGCGTCCATGTTTGGTAAGCAACAGATTAATCCATCTTTGGTTAGAGATGGTTTCCAAGGAATACTGCAAACAAAGTGCATCTTACATGTGAAGTGTGTTGCAATATGCTTCTAATCATTGTTTTTGTGATGATGAAATAATCCTTGTTGCTTTTGATGAACCATGCATACATAAGTTTGGGCTTCAAACCTGTAATCCTATCATTGCTCATGTGGAAACATGTCTTGACTCCATTTCAGAATCCATTTCAGAATCCCATGTGGAAACACATGTCCTTGCACCTCAACATATCTAATATTCCACTCCATAACACACTTTCTTGATGATACAATCTACCAAAAAGTTGCTGAATGTCTAGTTTATGTATGCAATACAATTTCGGACATTCAGTTTAAGTTTCACAAGTGAAAAGCCAAATGTATCAAAAATTGAGAAAAGAATCCAGTCTGAAAGTTTAAAATGATGATTCACATCACCCCTTTTTTTTTTATTATTATTTTGTTGATCATGTTAAGAAAGAACAAAAAATTGTACATGACGATGTGAATGGATATCTACGGCAATACTATGCATTTGCCACTGATTGTCCCAACATGATTCTCAGACAAAATCATAATGTGCATAGAAGAAACGTGATCAAGCAAGCATGACCTCTAATTTGTAAACACAAAGACTTATAAATACCACTTATGAGTTACATATATAAAGTTTTGAGGAATAAAAACTGGCACATGTGATACATAATAGAATGAGATCCATCAAGTATTTCAACTTGCTGCTTCCTATTTGTTGACTACACTGAATGAAAATTTGTGACAGCTGAATGAGCTATAGTCCAACGATAGGATAGAAAGAAAAAGCAACATCTATATTGTTTTCCTAATTATAAAGAAACACTGTAAGCATGAGAAACGTGAATCATTTGTTTGCATCTCGATAAGTGACTTTACAATATAAACTTTGCATCCAATCAGACATTCATATCATTCAGAGCTTGAGATTCTGAAGCTGCTCTATTTAAATTAGAGAGAACTCATTAATTGTAATTCAGGTTTTGTTAACAAATAATTGATTCCCTTCAATATATCTACTGATCTTCAGCAAACCGCCAGAAAATTCTCATAGTTCTGACCAAAGATAAATATAACAGTCTAACCTTCAATCGAGATATGAGTGTCTCTGTAAACAATTCATAAGCTAATTTGTAACCCACATGCCATTCTCCAGATGGGTTTATCCACGAAGGATTAACTTGCAATCTAGCACCTAGAAAAAGCAAACACAAGAACAATTAGTTACATTGTAATTGTAAGTTATTCTGCTACCCTGTCAGATGACTTCCACAAAACTTCTCCCCAAAATTTCTTGTGTTCATCTCAATTAGAAACACGAACATCTGCAGAACTTCTGATCTTTATCTCAACTAACGCACCCACCTTATGTTTATCTCACCTAACGCAAGCACCTTCTAAAAACATCTTGTTGTACCTCAACTTTCAAGCAACAGCATGCAAATATAGCCCACAAGGGATGAGATTCTGTCAAGGGTTATCTTGGCAATGAGTATCTACCAAAAATGTCCACTTCAATGAGAGAGTGGTGACTTGACAAAAAACATTCAATCATGTCAATAAATACAAAGTAGATGGGACTTATAAAAAAGCTCATATTAAACATTTGACAGCGAAAGAATCATGGGAATCTAAGTACAAACTACCCTCCACACATAAAAAACAAAAATCCCATAATCCATTCAAATTTTTGTTTGGGCAGAATATGTAGTGTGGAAAGAAAGATAAAAATAGAGAGAGAAAGAGATGAAATGAAGCACCACACTAATGTCTTCTAAAGACCAGTCCTATGGAACCAAACAGCTGTATCATGAGTACCTGATACAAAACTTTCGGCATACATGCAACTGTATGTACCTCATTATTTCCACGCTTATCACCTCTCTTGCATGTAGTTATTGTAGTAACCATAAGAAGGTCCTTCTGTGTACTTTGGCTGTTGTTTTTTCACTGTATACATGCACAGCAAATTCATCACTGTAGTCCAGCAGCAGCATAGTTTTCATCAGCAGTTGCAGTATGTTTTTGTGAGAAGTTCATAGTTAGGTCTGCTACAAAGAGCATCGTCAGAGTCAGTTTACTAAGGATTACAGGTTGCCAAATTAGGAAGTATGTACGGTACACACAGGTGCAGACTCCAGAGGAGTTGTGTTTCAGGGTTTCTGAGCTACACACTTTTTTGTTGATGCTTCTGAATTGAGAAACAAAATGGACTTGTCACCCGCTCAGTCTACAGGGTGTAATGCACATGACATACAAAAATCAGTCTCTAATGTGGATAGTAACACTGAACGCACTTCAAGAATCAAAATCTACTGTGCAATGTGCATATTGGGAAGTTCAAGGACATCATATACAAAGCCCTCACAAATTACAATGATGAAGATGTACAATGTGACTTTCCTACCCTGATGTTCCATCAACAGGGTGTTCTGCTTTTCTTCACAGCTAGGATTACCTCTGATTGGAGGTGACACCATAGTCCAATAAATCGCATGATTTTGGCAGATTTTTTTTCAGACAGTTCTATATCAGACCCTTTTTCGCAGATTTTCCCCCAACTTCTCTTTGCTGATGGTGACTTCAACTTTCCCTTG
>MU263418.1:35000-43435 GCA_020310875.1 Ceratopteris richardii
GCACACGGCGTCCTCGGATCAAGAAGCAATTGGGATACAAATTGATTTTGAAAAGGCTTTTGATCTAATTCGATGGGATTTCATTGCTATAGTGCTCAAAACACTGCGTTTTGGAACTAGATTTTCTAGGCTCATTTACATTTTGGCTCAAGGAAGTGCATCTCATGTGGAGAGGCTCTTAGAACCTTTTCCCATTGAGCGTTCTGTGCGTCAAGGGTGTCCTCTAAGTCCGCTATTTTATGCATTGGCATCCTCAATGTTTTATCTCTTGGAGGCAAAGATGGAATCGCAATGTATTTATGGTATTTCTCTTTATGGGACTCAACAAATTGCAGTGGGGTTTGCAGATGATACGTTTATTTTTGCAAGAGCTGATAATCAAAATATAAGATGCATTTTGGAGACGTTGGCTCCTTTCTCTGAAGCATCTGCATTGAAGATTAATATGAAAAAATCAGCGATTGTGAATATCTCAACGCAGCAATTCGAATCCCTTAAATGGGAAGGTCCTAGATTTGAGAAAGGAATTATATTTAGACATTTGGGATACCCCTTAGGTATTGATGTCCCTATTAAAGATAAACTAGCATGGGTTTTATGCAGAGTTAAGTGTAAGATGGAAAAATGGAATGCTGCGCAATGGCCATTGCACGTTAGGATAAAGATTGTGCAAACTTTTTTGCAATCTTATATTATGTACTACAGTCTACTTACTACTAATGGATTGGAAGAAGAGTCAGCTGCAGCTGAAGCTTTTTGATGGGCTGTTAAAGAATTTTCTTTGGAACAAGAAACATGGTCGGGCATTGGTTCTTTCATCATGGAAGCATGTATGCCAACCCAGAGATAAAGGTGGACTCGGATTTCTAAATCTGCATTTGCATCTAATAGCTAGAAGAGAAGCTTTCATTATGCGCATCACTTCCTCTTATAAACCACTATGGACTCCTATTTTTTGGAAGTTTATAGAGAATGCAGAGGTGAACTATAAGGGAGTGTGGAAGCTTGATGTATGGAATAAGTTCTTTTCTCACCCTCCGTTACGAGCTTCTTCGCATACGATCAACTTTCTTCTCAACCATTTTAAAACTGCTCTTTCTACTCTGAAGTGGAATGGAAGACAGCGATATGTAGGAAACTCTCTTGCTTCAATTTCACCATATTGGTCATTTCTAACAAATCCGCCTTTTGCTTACTCTTTAGGTGCGGCAGCCAGATACTTTAATAACAAAGGGATTGATTCAATTGCAAAATGCTATAACTCCAAATGGGAGATTTTGCCCTTTTCCGTGGTGCGGAGAACATTTGCGATAGGGGCAATACATAGATCTAAATGGCTTCAAGTAATCTCTCTATTACAACAATACCAAATACCGCTTTCGATTGATGCATCTGATCCGTGGCGGGACTTGTTGTTGGCGAAGAATACTAGATGGTGGGTTGGTAAATCAAGCATTTATTACCGAGCATTGCTTACATCGGATACTATTGCTTATCAAAGTAATCAGAGATGGAAACTTAAAAAATTAGATTCTTGGTGGCATACAAGATACGCCTTCCTCTGGGGCTCCCCCTTCACTTATAAAATGAAAATTTTCATGTGGAAAATCTTTGTTTGCCATTTCACATTAGGGGCGTTCCTCTCTAAAGATGGGTTTAAAGGTATGAGATGTCCTCACTGTGCTTCATACGCCGAGAATATGCGACATGCATTCTGGTCGTGTCCTCAGATTCAAAGATGGTGGAACACTCTTTTTCTGTTTCCCATTTGGAGCATGAAGCCCACTAAGTTTGATGCTACTTTCTTGCTTTTTGATTGTACAAATACTGCTGTTAACTGGATCAAAGGAAGATGTATTTTTCTCTTACTTCGTAACATTTGGATGCTAAGAAATTTCAAGATGTTTAAGACTAAAATGCAGACACCAGCTTTCTCTTGGCAATATTGTAAGGCTCTTTTTTCAAGATTTGCAGTATGCAGATTGACTTTTTCAATGTCTTTTAGCATGACATGTATTAGTCGTTATGGGGACTACGATTTGCTGGGAATAGGGAGAATAGTCTCCCTTCTCACATCCTTGTACAGTATTCTTTTTATGAAATAAAGTGAGACTTCCCACAAAAAAAAAAAAGAAAAAAAAAAAAAAAAAATATATATATATATATATATATATATATATATATATACATACATACATACATACATACATACATACATACATACATACATACATACATACATACATACATACATACATACATACATACATACATACATACATACATACATACATACATACATACATACATACATATATATATATATATATATATATAAATTATATATATATAATTATATATATATATATATATATATATATATATATATATATATATATATATATATATATATATATATATATATTATGTGTGTATATATAGATAGACTTTCAGTAAAGCATAGGACTATGTTATTACTAATTAGTAAGATTGTTCGAAGAAGTACAAAAAACAAAATGCTGAATTTCTTTTTAAATATATAATATCGTATATCATATAAGATTCCATATTTTCATGAATCATTTCCATCTAATCTCTCTAGAATGAGATGCTCTCTTGAATTCCTATTGCATCCAAGTTTCACACTTGAAACATAACGAAAATAAGTCATCAAAATGTGATCGATCCCCATTCGTACAACTTGCACTAAACACATCGGACGACTCAGACTAAACGACCGGACGTGATCGGACTAAACAACTCCTCCATCGAACGAGGACTACTATGCATAATGGGTAGAGCTCTCGATGTGATTCATAGCCATGTGAAGACTGTTGGTTTTTAAGGCCCACAATCAATATAGAGACAAAAATGAAACAAAGGCATAAAAGAGAATAGAGAAAGTCACATAGAGATGAGCAAAGCTCCACATATATGCCAAATATTCCAAAAGACAAAGTACATGAATGTTACAAAAAATCATAAAGTATGCATATAAATGCATCAATCTACGGCATTCTTCATAACTTCACAATCTACATAAAGTAAAGATGATTTTCTCCATCCAGGCTCATGAAATCTTTGTTGTTGAAGAAGAATCACAAACCCTAGCTGCCACCCATCCTTTGAAGAAGATTAAACCCTAGCTCAACTCCTCCACAAGGTCGAGAAGACCTCTTCGTAGCTAAGCTTCAAGCTTGTGCTCCAAAAAGTTACGAGATGTGTGTTGTGGACTTTGTGCTAATGTAGTTGCTTATCCATGATGAAAAGCAAGATAAAAAGGTTTAAAAAAACTCAAAAAGTTGGGTTTTGTAATTTTTTGAAAACCCAAATTTGAGGTTTATTTTTTTTTAATTCAAAAATATATGGTATACTGCTTTTCGTTTTAAAAACTGGGGGGCTTCATCTACGAAGGAGCGAGGTATTCCTTAAATGCACGATGGCACCCACAGATATGCGTCGAGACTGATCTTAACAAGGCTCTTCCCTCGAAGATTTCCATAGACTTAGGGGAAGGGGAAGTTTGGGAATAAGAAATCAGCTCTCCATCATTGGATCGACACTCCCGAAAAAGGTGTTGAATTCACTCCCGCAGAAGGTGACCCACAAGGCGAAACAACCATTGGAAATGCCATGGAAGAGCCCCCTTAAGGGTAAGATACATGATTTGGACTCCTCTTTTTTGAGGAAAAAAGACGAACCCAAAAAGAAAAAAGACAAGGTCCCTCTCTGCAAAGAGGGTAACCATCATTAATGATTATCATATCATTTAATGCCAGGGGGTTGACTGACCCCTCAGAAACGGCTATTATTGACCAGTGGCTTTGGGATAATAGCCTAAACCCGGATTTCATTTGTATTCAAGAGATTAAAATTGATGGAGAGGACCTGCAGAAACGACTCAAACGCATCTCATCAACTCATTTCAAGGTTACCACTTCACACCCCATAGGAGCTCGTGGCACAACTATTGGAATAAATAACTTTTGTTTTGATAGATTAGTCAACTCCCGCAAAGATCAGAATCATCGTTGAATTGTTGCCTCCTTCGAGGGGCCCTTTCAGTTCACTATGGCCTCCATGTATGCCCCAAACAGGGAGTTGGAGAGGATACATACCTGGTTCTCTTTGGACTCGTTTTCCCACAATGTGATGATTTGTGGAGACATCAACATGGTGGAAGACCCTTCCGATCTATGGGACAACAGGGGACGTACCATTGATGGTCAAGAGAAAGACATCTCGGACAAAATCAAGCTCCACTTGGACCTAGTGGAGATTAAAGATACAAATGGCTTCTCTTGGTCGAACCTCCAATCTGAGAATGACTTGAGGAAAGCGAGACTCGATAGAAGCTATATCGTGCAAAACATTATCCATCAATGGGGCCAACCTGTCATCTCGCAACACATTGACCTCTCCATATCGGACCATTACCCTTTTATTCTCACTTTCAAACCGATTGCCATACTCAGGAAAGCGCCCTGGTTTCACGCTTGCCCATTTCATTGTCTTTCTCCCTTCCCTCTATCCATCAGAAAATTACCTTGGTCTAGAACTCAACGTTCGCCAATGGCGCTTCATCGGCCAAATGTTGCAGAGCCGTGGTTCAGAAGACTCGTGAAATTTTGGTCAAGCCTCACAAGATGCTTTGCAATGTTCCGCAGAGGCGGAGAGATAACCTCTATCGGAGACACTGGCATCTTGAGGAGGAAGTGAACAAAGGGAAATACCAATACCAGACGAGACTACGGAAAATCAGAGGCATGCTGAGATACGAGGAAGAAATTCAAAGGAAAAACTTGCAAGTATACTTTAAAGATTGATGGGCGGGCAAGGCCCACAAACCAACTAAAGAGATGTGTGGCATCCTCAAGAGGAAGGAAACAAGGGACTCTATACCCTTCTTGATCGGTAGTAATGGGATCGAATCCAAAACGGAAGAAAAAAGTGCTATTATTGTTAACCACTTTACTCAACTCTTGGGGGTTTCCACACCCCTTTCTCCCCATAAGCGGGATTGCATGGCCATCATCTTGAGAGTCTTTCCCTCGAGAATACCACATAATCTAAAGTCTCTCCTTGATGCGCCCATTTCAGATAATGAGATTCTTGAGGCTATCAATAGGTTCCCCAATGGAAAAAGCCCAAGCCCGGATCCAGATAGCTTCACAAATGAACTTTTCAAATCCTTCAGACACGTGGTGGCCACTATTGGGGTAAAGTCCTAAATGAACCCTTTATAGTGTATACATGTGTATAGGCCTATTTATAAAGACTATGTCACTTATTCTTTATTTTTACGCCAAGTTCAATGTGAACTTGACCAACCCTGAAAGGGTTCTATATAACATAAGTCAATAACATTTTTTGGATCTCTCACTTTTAGGGAAGCCCCTCCAAAGCTTGTCTCCTCTCTCCCTCTATCTAGTAGCTCCGCCTCCATTTCAGCCCAACGCCTCCACTTTTGGGGCACATACACACGTCCTCTACCCCTTCAGCACCATATCCAAACCCTTTCAACTCGTATCAGTGCAGAATTAGGGTTTCAAAGCTTCTGCGCTGGTGCTGTATAGCAAAGAAAACCTCACTTTTTGCCATAATCTTCGATTTCATCTCGAAGAACTTTGCTCCGGGGCCAACATAGTACGAACAAGCGATTTAATTCGTGAGAATTAATTTGCGAATTATTCGTTTAATACGTTCGGACCGAAAATAAAATTCGGGAATTTTATCCATCAAGAGAGGATTTTATTTTTTTTAATAAAATATATATAATATATATGATACACATATCCCAAATTCCAATCATATGTAAGACAACATCAGACATCAAAGTTCAAATCCTAAATTGACATTAGATAATAATCTTAAACATCATGACTCATGATTTCACCATTTTTCAACCAATAACTAGTCACCATAGTCCATACATAACATATAACTTTATAAGTTACAACTTATAACACATTAGTAATCTCCAAACATCATACATGTAGCTCGATTCAGCTATTTGAAGCCATTGTGCACTACTTTTAGAGGTTGTATCCTAATTTTGGTGCATTTTGCCCAAAACTTCTTATTCGCGCAACCATGGCATCATCGTCCTCAGACATGAAGAATCTTGTTGAGATTCGACGCTTCGAGGGCATAGGATTTGATCTTTGGAAGGAGCAGATTCAAGGAATTCTCTTCCTCAAAGATTGTGACAGGGCATTGGAAGCAAGAAAGTCGGAAGATATGTCAGATTATGCGTGGCAAAATCTGAATAGAAAGGCCGTCACTAATATAAAAATGGTCGTGTCTAATGACATTCTTGGAGACCTCAAGGGCATTACTGCAGCTTCAAAGTTGTGGGCCAAGCTCAAGGCCACTTATGAGAACACCACACCTGTTAATCAGGTACATCTGATCAAGAAATTAGTTGGCATGCACGTGGACGAGTCATAGAGCGTTGCAGAGCACTTGTCTCATTTTACAGGTACTCCATCATAGTTGCACGACTCAGGGATGCCTCCCTCTGACGATAAGTTGAAAGCTATTTTTCTGCTTATGACACTTCTTGATTCTAGGGAGACCTTGGTGGTCTCATTATCAAATAACCCCAATCTTACTTTGGATGGTGTGAGGGGTTCTATATTGAATGAAGAAATCAGGAGAAAAGCAAGTGGTGAAGAAGGCACTTCTGCAAACATGGTCAGAAGCATATTAGAGAAGAAGGGCTCTTATTCACAGAGGAGTAAGAGCAAAAGCAAAGAACAGGGAAGCTCTAGCAAGAAGCAGGGTAGGGTACTGACGTGACATGTTATCAGTGTGGTAGGAAAGACCATAAGAAGCCCCACTGCCGATTCTATGAGGTAGATCTTGAGAGGAAGAAGAATGCTGGAGACAAAAGAAAGGACAAGAAGGAAGACACGACGGATGGACAAGACAGCCAGAAAAAGAAAGAGAAGGCCAATATGGCCTCTAATGGTGTTATTGAAGAGCTTTCAAACATGGAAGATATTCTATATCAACTCATGATGCTCATGCACATGATGTCTCTTGCAATGTTCATGTACAGGACATGTCGATCACTAAAAGTGGTCTAATTGATGCTTTATTGACTGTAAATAATGCATTATCCCAAACATGGATTCTTGATTCTGGTGCTTTGTTTCATGTGACTCCTGTCAAGGAGTGTTTTGTTACTTTTCATGCGGGCAATCATGGCCATGTATACCTAGGAAATAATCATGCATGTCCCATTGAAGGTATTGGCATTGTGCATCTTTCAACAGATGGCACAAATGAGCTTGTCCTGCATAATGTGAGATATGTACCGGGAATCAAGAACAGTTTGCTCTCTGTTGGGAAGATGAATATTCATTGTTACAGCGTTTTATTTGAAAGAGTCTCATGGAAGATGACCAAAGGGTCACAACTGATTGTTAAAGGCACGAAAAGGGGAACTTTGTGTTGCTTGCATGGAAAGGCCTTGTCTGGCAAATTCATATGAAATTGCCTTGCATTACATGTGTTAAAAGGCACCACATTACGTGTGTTATTTGCTCTCACGGCTGCCTTGGATTTGGAACTATAACAAATGGATGTTAAAAGAGCCTTTTTGCATGGTGATTTAGACGAAGAGCTGTACATGAAACAGCCAGAAGGATATGCCATTCCTGGAAAAGAGCATATGGTATGCAAGCTGAAAAGGAGCTTATATGGGCTGATACAGGCCACCAGACAATGGTATAATAAGTTCGATGCATTTATGCTCAAACATTGGTTTGAAAGAAGCCATGCAGATCACTGTTTGTACACCAAAAAGGATGAAGATGGAAACCCAATCATTCTGGTACTTTATGTAGATGATATGTTGTTGGCTGGGAAGAAAAAGAGCACACTAAATGCTCTAAAACAGCAGCTGAACTCTGCATTCTCAATGAAAGATCTTGGGGAAGCTGAGCATATTCTTGGGATGCGAATAAAAAAGGATAGGCAGCAGCATAATTTGCATGTATCCCAAGAAAAGTACATTGAAAAAGTGCTGGACAGATTTAATGTGGCTGATGCTAAGCCTCTTAGAGTGCCATTGCAGCCACATGTTAAGCTTTCCAAGGATGACTGTCCCAAAGATGATGATGCAGCCAATTACATGAAGAGTGTTCCATATGCATCAGCTTGTGGTTCACCTACATATGCTATGCATAGTGCCCAGAACGGTTGGAAACGGTAAGTTCGGACCAGTCGGAAACAGAGTTTCGGAGTTTCCAAAATTTTGAAAACGGCAAAAAACGGGAAACGGTAAAATACATACACATCATAATAGGATATTACACACACACACACATATAAATATACATATACATATATACACATATTATATATCTATATATATATATTATATATATATATATTATATATATATATATATATATATATATATATAT
>MU263419.1:0-15000 GCA_020310875.1 Ceratopteris richardii
TTAAACCTCTCTAACTTCTTTAAAGTGCATGTGAAGTGTAATTGTATTCTTAAGTTTTTTGTGCATATGTATCGAAGTATTCTAGTAATAAAGTGAATATCCACCAAACGTGCATATTGCACTCCAAAAGAACCACCAACAATTCACTACTCTACAATTGGTGATAAATTTCAACACGAATCTGGTTTTGTCAAACATGATCTTGACCCAGCCATGTGTCTGGTGCCCTCTACCAATAAGTCTAATGACTATCAATAGCATCCGCATAAGCTTTGGGTATGCTTTTCAAGCATGAACCCCATCATCCAGGAGTTTAAACCAATCGTGATAACAACTTGCACTAAGTTCATTAATCCACATTTATATGGATTTCTTGGCATGGGCAAAGATAAATTCAATCGTGACGAATATCTTGAGCCCATATGCAAGCATAGCATGCAAAACCATTATGCACTTGCAAAAGAGCACAAGGCTGATATGAATTATTTCACTCATGCATATCAAGCCAAATGCCACAATATAGAACAATCATATTTCTCCCATACTATCCATAAAAAGGTAAACTTTCTCTACAAACATTTTTTACTGCTCAAGTTCAATATATTAAGGGTGACGTCTTAATGGAATTATGAACCTTCCCCAATCTGTTACACATTGCTCCCATGAACTTCTTTCATGGAGAATCGTTTACCAACACTAGATGGAATACCACGTTGCATGAATATGAATTTACATGTTAAAACTGTTTGACGAAAGATAAAAGTTCACAACTTGTTGTTCTGATCAACAAACAATACTAACCACCGAGTATGAACAAAGATAAAAAATAATCACTTCAATTAGAGTCCTCTATGCGTTTTCTGCTATATGAAGCGCTTTTGTAGGTACAACAAGTCTCCCAACTTGGAGGTAGTCATACCTGTAGATGGTGGGATCCTGGAGCGTTGATGGATCGCATGACCGCATGGGGATAGGTTTCATGGATTCAAGGAGGTTGTTTGTACAAGCTGAGGAACAGCATTGAGAAGAGGCTTCGCTAGAGAATCAGGGAGGGGGGCCTGTCGATGAAAAAGCTGCGCTAAAAATACATTGGTGACACCTATTTCTTCTGCGATCTGAGAAAAGTCTTACCACTCGATTCCTTAGCGAGTAGCAATGCTTTCACCAGATGCGCCTTCTCTTCTTGTGGACTAGCCATTTGCAAGCTCTTGAGAAAGAGGAAGCTACAACCTGTATAATTCTATCACATATGAGGGGAGGAATCGTTGGACACGGAAACTTTAAGGCAGGGTTCTCACACTGCGACATGATGCCACGTGTTTTTGTGTTTGAGGTGATTGGTCCTCGAACTAGCTTTTTTTTGTGAAATGGTGACACGTTTGACGCCAGTCTCCAAGACATCTAACGGGTGTTAATATGATAGTTGATGATCATATGGTAAGGCAACAAAATACATTAGCTCCTCATGAGTAGAGATGCATATAGTTGTCCTCCCAACCTCCTATTAAGTGAAGCATCCAAATGGCTCCTCACATGAGTTCCATGTGGCACTCAAGTAAGAGCCCACGTATACATGATTCTAAAAGGAGGTTCCCACCTCTACCATCCATTGGCCCCCATGTAACATTTTCTTCCTCTTAAGTCTATTTTTGTCCCTAAAAATGGTAGTGGAAGGCTAACTAGAATACGTACTCTCACCAAACCCCATTTACCCTGTGTGGCTCTTCCCTAAGCTCTCTTAATATTTTCCTTTGCAAGTATACGAATATCATTCATCTCTTCTGAGATGTCTTTTGTAGCTTGGACCTTCTCTTGTTGCAATCCTAGTGCATATGGTGTGCTTGGCTGAAATTCATATAAAATCATGAATGGACTATATTCCATGAAAGAGTGATTGACACTGTTATATGAAAACACTACTATAGATAAGTACTCTTCCCAATTAAATTTGCCTCTTATTCACATATCCACGAAGAATATCTTTTAGGATTTGGTTAACCCTCTTTGTTTGCCCATCCGTTTGTGAATGTTTAGACATAATCATGCTAAGTTTAGTATCCAATCATTTGAAGATTGGTCTCCAAAGTGGAAGGTGAACTTCTTATACTAATCTAAAAAAAAGGTCCAATGGACAATATGATATCTTGTGCAAGTGTAAAATATACTAGAAATTGCACGTTTTACTGTCCACACAACCAAAGTATCAAAGTTTGTGTATCCACTACTAGTAAAGCAGGATGATTTTTTACATTTGAAAGTTCTAGGCGAACTTTTACTAATTAGAGGGGCTTTGTTGATGGCTAAGTGGGTAACTTCTTGACTCAGGGACTCCTTGGTGCTGATATACTTAGGTAGTGATGTGTGTGAACACACTAGGACTGTTGGGGCACTTTTTTCCCTCCTTAGGAGGTTTTTTTTCCCTCGGCTTGTATATACGCCTATAACCCTAACGGGTTACTAATCTTTGTACATTCTAGTGGTAATACATTCAATATTGTGTATTGTGCTCCAGGCTTCTTCTTCTTCCTTGTGTTGTTTGCATGCTTCTGCAGACCTCAAACTCCAACAATTGTATCAAAGCATGTCTCCGCTTCATCTAAAGCATCGTCAACACCCCTCCAGTCACAGTCTCAGAATCACACAAAATTTTGGATGAGTATACTCAGCATGATTAGGAGTTTAAGACTTCTTCGCTCTATGGTGCCAAAATCATCATCTGAGCTCGTTTCGACCTCTCAACGCACTATATGCAGTGCTTGTGCAAGCAATTTCATCTTTTTGTGTCAAAGATATATACAAGTTTTGGTTCACCAATATAAGCATCTCAAACTCTGCTACAAGTTTAGCAGAACTCATCAGGGTAGTTCTGTTCAACTTTCTCAAATACGGTCATTTTTCTGCATCAGGGTATTTTAGTCAGTGGCCATGGCTGAAAGCAATGATGTATTCCGTATGTTGGTTGTTGAGGATAAGTTGGATGGTACCAATTATCCATTATGGGCTTATATGATGCATCATGTATTGGTTGCAAAAGGACTGTGGAACATTGTGCAGGGAGTTGAAAAATGTCTTATTACACTTGTAAACACGGTTGTTGAAGGTGATGTAGACGGTGTTGAAGATTATGATATTCTTTATTTTTTTGTTTGTGTTGCGTTCCTACTGCACCTACTGTAGATCAAATTCGTTGGAATGGCAGAGATGCTCAGGCACATGCATTGATAGCCTTGTCTGTCATATGTGTCATTATTCCCTCACATTTGCTCTTGTAGAATAGCTAAGGATGCTTGGGATACACTTACCACTTTATACCAGGCAACGAATGAGGCTCGTGTTGCTTTGAAAACAGTTGGAGAGTGAACACATGAATGAAGGAGATTCCATGGATAGTTTTCTGACAAAGATCAAAGATTTGAAGGAACAGTTGATTTCTGTTGATGAAGTTTTGCATGACAGTTCACTTGTGTAGCCTATTTTGAATGGTCTTCCCGATTCATATCAGAGTTTTACTTCTACTCTTCATTTGATGATGAAAGGCAATCCAAATGCCTTAACATTTGAGTTAGTCTTTGTTCTATTGCAGGAAGATCGGTCTAGGCTAGACAAGTCCATTATGCATGTTGCAGATCAAGCTTTCCAGGCTAGTGAGAAGGGCAAAGGAAAATGGACCTCTTCTAGTAGTAAGCAAAAATCTGCTGATTCTACACAATCAAAGAAGGATGACAGAGATGAGAAGAAAACAGAAAATCAGAAATTATTTTGCAAATATTGTAAAGGAATTGATCATGTCATAAAGAGTTGTCCAAAATTGGTTGCTAAAGAGGTAAGGAAGAAAAAGATTGGAATGGTTGTTGCAAAAGCCTCTACACCCAAAACAGAGTTTGTTAATCTTGTACAGAATGAAGAATGGGCATTTACCACTATTCGCAATTATGATCCATCTTCTCATGAACATTGTTTGTATGCATTAGACTCAGATGTTTGGTACTTTGATAGTGGGGCAACTAAACATGTTACCTCGCAGCGTAGTTTCTTCACTTCACTCAAGCATGTCCCTACAGGGAATAATGTCACATGTGCCAAGAAACTCCTCTTATCTTGTCATGGGAGTTGGTAAGATCATTTTGACTACTGCTTATGGTAGTTCTTTTACATTGTCATATGCTTTATTTGTGCCAGGGATAAAAAAGAATATGCTATCAATTTCAACTTTAGCCAAGATTGGATTGGTTGTGAAATTTGTTGATGACATATGTATCATGATCTATCAAATGGTGATGTGATTAATGCTTTTTGCATTTTATGTCATAGGTTGTATAAGCTCATAGACTATGAAAAATTTGTGAATGATTCAGCATGTGTAGTACATGATTCTCAGGCTATGTCAAATGCAAAGGTTTGGCATGCACGCTTTGATCAACTAAATTTTGCTAGTTTGCTATGCTTGTACAAATTTGAAATGGTCTCCTATTTGGCCAAACTTGAGGAACTCGGTAAACATGTCTGTGAAGGCTATATTTTGGGCAAAATGCAGCGTTCATCCTTCCCAAAAGATGGTTCAATTAGAGCTACTCAAAAATTGCAGCTTGTACATAGTGATGTCTATGGTCCTATGCCGACACCTTCCTTTGGGAAATATCTTTACTTTGTGAATTTCATTGATGATTTTCCTAGGCATGCATGGGTATATCCATTGAAAGCAAATTCCAAAGTGTTTATGTGCTTCAAACAGTTTTTGGTTTTGTCTGAAAATATGTCAGCATGTAAAATGGGCACCCTCTATTCTAATTGAGGGGGGGAATATATGTCTTGTGATTTTAATGCATTTTTGGCTGAAAATGGGATAAAAACATCAGTGTATAGTGTCATTTACATCTCAACAGAATGGAGTTGTTGAACGGAAGAACATGTCACTCATGGAGATGGCAAGGTGTATGGTCAAGAGTCAGGATTTACCACATAATTTTTGGCTTGAGGCTGTTATGTGCGCAACAAATGTACTTAATAGGTGACCCACTAAAGTGATGGAGAGTGTTAATCTCCAAAAGAACAAGCTATCCTTGATGTTAGACCACCTCTATATCAAGAATAACTTTAAACTCCAACCAATTTTGGAAGACAAGCACCAAACTATCAAGATTTTAGCTAACTGTGAAGAAAGTCATTTCACAGAAAAGTCTGTTGCACATTATTGACTCATTGATTCATCATTTGTGTAGAGTTTCTGATGAAACTTTGTAAAGTGTGTCGCTTAGAGTTTCTGCACCTCCTCCAAGTTAAAACACTTCAAAAGCTTAAGTAGATTATGAGAAATGATCCGAACAATCTACCTATGTCTGAAACTGCCTTCTTGTAGAGTCGACTTTGACACTTGCAACTTCTAACACATGGTTCTCCCAAACTAGAACCCGTTTAAGCGAATGCTTTTAGCCATAGATGGCTTACCTTCCAATTAGATTTTGACTCCTCATTTGTGTAAAACTTTACATTATGCACTGAGAACTGACCATTTTTTTTACCATCGAGATTACGCCTATTTTAGAAGAAACTCAACACTTTCTCACATATAGATGTTCCTACACAAAATTCTCTTAGCATGTTTGCAATTAGACTCTTAAACTTTAAACATAGATAGATTAACTATGGAATTAGATATGTACAAAAGGATTTCTGATAAAATCAAACACAGAAGGAAAACTAGAGAAAAGATCGACGCGCAATTCTCTGAACATTCTTTCTTTCAACTCATCATGCATCTGATGGATGATACACACAAAAAAATCATCATCTATTCATCTCTTTTCATCTATACTTCATCTCACACTTCTAATACAATCATATACATATATATATATATATATATATATATATATATATATATATATATATATATATATATATATATATGAGTATTGATTCATCATTACTTCAAATATTTTGAAGCATTTACAAAACTAATGTACATATGATTAAATAACTTTTCTTCCTGAACCTTCACTTCACTTCATGAATTTGGACTTCAATCTTTTCTTCATATCTTTATTTATAGGCTTCATATAATCACCAATTGTTGATTGTCCTGCTCCAACAACTCCCCCTCAATCATCAATTGTGATTACCTGCATCTTCTTTATTCTTGCCATATCTTTAAACCTCTGCAACTTTGGTCCATCCAAGCTCTTTGTCATCATATCTGCAAGTTGATATTTTGTAGGAGTATGCATAACTTCTATTTCTTTATCAACAACCTTCTCTCTCAAAAAATGATACTGAATCTCAATATGTTTAGTTCTACCATGGAATACAGGATTTGCTGCCAAAGATAAAGAACTCATATTGTCTCCACAAATGATAGGAGTACTCTGAACAATATCAAAACTCTTCATAAGAGTCTTTAACCATATTACTTCCTTTGAAACTTCTACCATGCCTTTGTATTTTGCTTGTGTAGATGATAAAGCAACTGTATGTTGCTTCTTAGAGCACCAAGAAATTAGCTTATCTCCCACATAACACAAATATCCATGTGTTGATCTTCTATCATCAGAATTACCTGCCCAATCTGCATCACTGTATATTTTGACTCTTTTATATGAAGTAAATCCATAATACAAACCTTCTTTAAGTGTGCCCTTGATGTACCTAAGTACTCTTTGTCCTGCAATCCAATGTTCCTTTCTAGGACAATGCATGAATTGAGATAGAACTCCAACTGCATATGATAAGTCACGTCTTGTTAATGTAGCATAAATCAGGCTACCCACCAAACTCTGATAAAGCTTCATATCTTTGAATTCTTCTCCTCCATATCTGCTCAATCTATGATTCACTTCCATTGGAGTTGGTGCTATCCTGCAATCTTCCATTTTAAATTTAGTTAGCAAATTTTTTAGATACCTTTCTTGAGTTACATACACTCCATGTTGAGTATATGAAATCTCCATTCCCAAAAAGAATGACAAATTTCCCAAATCATTGATTTTGAATTCTTTCTCTATCTGCTTCTTAATCATGTGTATACCTTTGTCATCTGTTCCTGTAAGTATTATGTCATCAACATAAATACAAACATAAATAAATCCATCCTCACTTGCTTTGACTAACAAGCTACTATCTTCCTTTGATGCTTGAAATCCAAGTTCCTTTAAGAACTTTACAAGCCTATAATTCCATGCCCTTGGGGCCTGCTTCAATCCATACAAAGCTCTCTTGAGCTTACACACATAATTTGGATACACTTGATCTTTGAAACCATCTGGTTGTTCCATGTAGACTTCATCTGAAATATAACCATTCAAAAATGCATTCTTGACATCTAATTGAGATAATTTCCAACCTTTGCAAGCAGCAATTGCTATGAGAGTCCTTATGGTTGTCATCTTTGCAACAAGACTATATGTTTCATCATAGTCCACACCATATGTCTGTGCATATCCCTTTACAACAAGCCTAGCTTTGTACCTAGTTACACTTCCATCTGCAAACCTTTTTGTTTTGTAGACCCATTTACATCCAATGATCTTCTGACTATTTGGTTTAGGAACCAAATCCCAAGTCTCATTTTCCATCAATGCATCATATTCCTCCTGCATAGCTTTTTCCCAATTCTTCTTCCCTTTGGCTTCATCATATGTGGATGGATCTTCATCTGCTTTTAACATGTAAGCATAATCTTTAGTAGTCAAAAATGAAGTATCATAGCTATACCTTGTAGGTTGCCATTTGTGCCTAGATGACCTTCTGAGTTCTCCACTTCTTGAAGTTTTTGGTTCATCACATTCTGGATCAAACCTTGGCACTTCTTCAACTTCAACCTGTACTTCATTGTTCTCCTCTTCATCAAATATCTGAACCTTTGATTTACCTTTCTTTTGATTCACAACTTCTTCAACATCTGCATGAACATTAAGTGTACCTGCATACCAAGTACTTTGCTCATCAAATGTAACATCCTTAGACACAAGGAATTGCTTTGTGGATGGCCTCCACAACCTATAACCCATCTGCTTGTCATCATAACCAATGAATACATACTTCTCTGCTTTAGGTTCCAATTTATGCCTCAAGTGAGATGGCACATATGCATATGCCAAGCATCCAAATATTTTACAATGATCCAAGGTAGGTCTCTTACCCCACCAAGCTTCATATGATGTCATACCCTGCAAAGCTTTACATGGTAATCTATTGATCAAATATGTGGCTGTGTTTACAGCCTCAGCCCACAAATAATTAGGATAATTTTTCTCCTTCATCATTGATCTTGCAAACTCAACAAGAGTTCTATTTCTTCTCTCTGCTACCCCATTTTGTTGAGGAGAGTACCTGCAAGTAACCTCTCTCTTTATATCTGCATGCCACAAATAATCACTGAACTCATTAGAGAAATACTCTCCCCCTCCATCTGACCTTAACCTCTTCAATTTTTGACATGTAATTCTTTCTGCATATGCATGATAGTGTTTAAATGTATTAAACACTTCTGACTTGTCTTTGATCACATAGATTGTGATCCACCCTGGTAGCATCATCAACATATATGACATAATATCTTGAACCATTTATACTGAAATCCTTTGAAGGACCCCACACATCTGTATGTACCAATTCAAGTCTTTCTGAATACATAAAACCATGCTTATTATATGATTGCTTATGAGTCTTACCTAACTAACATGCTTCACATCTGTATGTCATGTGTTGACCTGCAACATTAGGCAATACAAGCACTGAACCATTGTTAACCATTTCTTTGATACCTCTTTCATTAAAGTGTCCAAGTCTTTTATGCCAAAGATCCAATTCAGACACCTTTTGCTCTCCATATGTGAACGTAGCATGTCCAATATTACCTTGTATCTTTAATGTGAAGAGCCTTCCTTCCTTCTTTCATGTAACAATTTGTTTATACCCTTGACTAGGATCTTCAACATAAACTCCATCATTAGTGAACCTTACCTCATATCCTTTTTCCACAATTTGTCCTACACTAATCAAGTTCTTTGGAATTGTAGGAACATAGAGAACCTTACTCAAGAGAGTACTTCCATCTTTGGCTTTAACTGAACCAATTGACTTTACTTTGTGCTTTGTATTATCACCTGTTTGAACTGTGTGATTGATTGCCTTATGATCTAGGTCAGACATCAAAGCAATGTTTCCACTCAGATGATTGCTACATCCTGAATCAATATAAAATATTCTCATGTCTTCATGTGAGGCTTCACATGTTGCATTCATAATAAGAGTTGAATCTTCTTTTTGATCTGATGCATAATTGTAGTAGGTGTTATTATAGGATTGATTTTGGAAGTTTCTTCCTCCACTTCTTTTAAAAGAATTCCTACCACCTCTACCTCTTAAGTTTCCTCTCTGATATCTGCCACCTCTTCCTCTTTGATTGAAATTCTGATTAAAGTTACCATTGCTTTGATTATTATGCCAACAATCATGAGATAGATGATTGGTCTTACCACATATCCAACAAGTTCTAACATTATCTTTGTTATTTCTGCCTCTTCCTCTACTTCTGCCACTTCCTCTTCCTCTACTTCTGCCCACTTCCTCTTCCTCTTAGGAAGTTTGCTTGACTTGGAGTACCTTCATCTTCAACTGATTATTGCTTTCCTTTACTAGCTTTCTTCTTGTCTTTAGAATACATTGCATGGCCTGTACTCTTATCAACATCTCCTTTGATATCATTCTCAAAAGTTCGCATATGTCCTAACAATTGATTCAAATCAGGAGTGAAATGATCTAATGAAAGTTTTGTAGACAAAATAAAAGGCTTCCACTTCTCATCTCCTCTTAGCCCTGTGAGAATTTGTCTTACCAACTATCTTCATCAACTGCTCCTAAAGAATCAGCAATGTCTTTCATCTTTGTCACATAATCAGATATTAATTGTGAAGCCTTCTTCTTGAATGTAGTAAACTCTGCCCATAATGAAGCTTTTCTTGATTTGGTTGTATTCTGAAAATGCTCTTCCAAAGCATTCCATATGTCACTTGCACTTTCAAGTCCTCTGATATGAGGAAGCAAATAATCATTCACTGCCTCTCCTGTGATGTATCCCATCAAATCTTTGCTCATAAGATGAGCTTCCATTCTCATAGACCAAGCTGGATAGTTCTCTCTATCCAACTTCTCAATTTGGAGACTATCTCCCATCCTTTCTTCACCTGTACTATCAAATCGTTAATCCTTATAAGGAATAAATGTACCTTAGCTTCGAATGTTGCTCCTTCTGATCCTTTTGATAGCCTTTATGTGTCTTCCTTTAGTCTTTCTTCCACACTTTATCCTTTTGAAACTTCAAGGTGTGAAATTTGTATATCTGCAGCAGTCGGGGTCTTCCTTTCCTCAATCTGATAAATCCTGCTCTGATGGAGAGTATTAATCTCCAAAAGAACAAGCTATCCTTAATGTTAGACTACCTCTATATCAAGAATAACTTTAAACTCCAACAAATTTTGGAAGACAAGCACCAAACTGTCAAGATTTTAGCTAACTATGAAGAAAGTCATTTCACAGAAAAGTCTGCTGCACATTATTGACTCATTGATTAATCATTTGTGTAAAGTTTCTAATGAAACTTTGTAGAGTGTGTTGCTTAGAGTTTGTGCACCTCCTCCAAGTTAAAACACTTCAAAAGCTTAAGTAGATTATGAGAAATGATCCAAACAATCTACCTATGTCTGAAACTGCCTTCTTGTAGAGTCGACTTTGACAGCTGCAACTTCTAACACATGGTTCTCCCAAATTAGAACCCGTTTAAGCTAATGCTTTTAGCCATAGATGGCTTACCTTCCAACTTAGATTTTGACTCCTCATTTGTGTAAAAATTTTCACTCTGCACTGAGAATTGACCATTTCTTTGACCATCGGGATTGCACCTATTTTAGAAGACACTCAACACTTTCTCACATATAGATGTTCCTACACAAAATTCTCTTAGCCTGTTTGCAATTAAACTCTTAAACTTTAACCATAGATAGATTAACCATGGAATTAGATATGTACAAAAGGATTTCTGATCAAATCAAACACAGAAGGAAAACTAGAGAAAAGATCGACGCACAATTCTCTGAACATTCTTTCTTTAAACTCATCATACATCTGATGGATGATACACACAAAAAAATCATCATCTATTCATCTCTTTTCATCTATACTTCATCTCACACTTCTAATACGATCATATACACACATATATATATATACATATGAGTATTGATTCGTCAGTAATTCAAATATTTTGAAGCATTTACAAAACTAATGTACATATGATTAAATAACTTTTCTTCCTGAACCTTCACTTCACTTCATGAATTTGGACTTCAATCTTTTCTTCATATCTTTATTTCTAGGCGTCATATAATCACCAATTGTTGATTGTCCTACTCCAACATAAAGCATTACAGTCTATCACTTCATATGAGTCTTCGCATGGTCATAAGCCATCTATTGCTCACCTGCGTGCTTTTGGTTGTCTAGCATGTGCATTAGTGCCTGAACAACAATGCAGGAAAGGAGATGATAAAGCAGTGAAATGTATTTTTGTTGGGTACAATTTTGAAAGCAAAGGTTGTCGTCTATATCATCCACAGACTAAACTCATTCTATTTAGTCGCAATGTCGTTTTTGTGGAAGATGCTATTCAGCCATTACTTTCATGTACTAAGGAGACATTAGTTAGCTCCAAAGACATGTATGACACTTTGTTGCCTCTTTTTACAGGTGGATAGTCTAGTGTTGGTCATAATGAGGTAACTTCTCGACCTCTACAAGTTTCATGTGATGATGTAGATCTTTCCATTTCTGATGTAGATTTACATGATGCACTTGTTGATGAGAGAATTGATATTGGGGAGGCAAAAAATATGCCAAAACAGCTAGTGCAGACTTTGCATGACAGCAAATGAGATATACCTCTGTCATATCGTACTCATTCTGGCTCTCATAGTGCTTCTTTCACATCAATTTGCTATGCTATGGCTGCCTCTAGTCTCTGTGATGAGAATGAGCCTGTTTCATTTGATGAAGCACAAAATTTGGATGGTTGCTATGCAATGTGAATATGATGCTATAATAAAGAATGGTACCTGGTCTTTATGTGACTTGCCTCCTGGCAAGAAGGCCATTGGCACTAAGTGGGTATACAAGCTGAAGTATAAGCCTGATGGAACAGTTAATAGATATAAGGTGAGGCTTGTTGCAAAGGGTTATGCTAAGGAAAGAGGCATTGATTTTGATGAGACCTTTGCTCCTACATGCTGAATGACTATTGTTCATAGCATCTGTGCACTTGCAACTCATCATGGTTGGAATGTACATTAGTTGGACATGAAAACTACATTTTTGAATGATGATTTACATAAAGAAGTGTATGTTTTTTAGCCCCATGGCTTTGTGCAGAAAGGGCATGAAAACCAAGTGTGTAGGTTGAAAAAGGCATTATGTGGTTTGAAGCAAGGACCACGTGCTTGATATGAAAAGATATATGCCTACTTGATTACACATGGTTTTGAGAATAGTCCAACAGAGAGCACCTTATATGTTAAGCGTGCTAATAATGTGCTTCTGATCATTGTTGTGTATGTTGATGATATGCTGCTCACTGGTTATCATGAGAAGCATATTGCTAATTTTAAGGCTAATTTTGCCTCATTTGAGATGTCAAATTTGGGGCATTTTCATCATTATGTGGGCATTCAGTTCATGCAAGTTGATGGCGAAATAGCTTTGTGTCAAACAAAATATATTGACACATTATTGCAACATTTTGGCCTTGAAGACTGCAAACCTATTGCCAATCCTATGGAGACAGGTTTACGATTGAGTCTTCATGATGCTGGAGATGCGTTTGATGTTGTTCTCTATCAGCAGGCTGTTGGATGCTTGATTTACTTACACATTACTAGGCCATATATTCAGTTTGCTATCTCACAAATGAGCAAGTTTATGCATTGCCCAAGTGTCAAGCATTGGCAAGCAGTTAAGCGCAATTTTCACTACTTGAGTGGTACCCGGCTACTTGGATTGTTTTATCCCAAGGGGGGATCATTACCACTAGATTTACATGCTTTTTTTGACTCTGACTGGGCTGGTTGCTATGACACTCATGTGTCCACTAGTGGCTTTTGCTTCATGCTTGGTAGCTCATGTATAACTTGGTTGAGCAAGAAGCAGCCTTCTGTGGCCACTTCCAGTTGAGGCTAAGTATAGGGAAGCTTTCATAGTGACTGTTGAGTATGTGTGGCTCAAATGCCTTATAGCTAATTTGGGTGTTGGTCAGTCTTTTGCCACCACCATCTTCACTGACAGTTAGAACGCATTGGCAATTGTGAGGAACCCTATGTTCGATGCTCGCAGTAAGCACATTGAGGTGCACTATAATTATATCAGGGAGAGGTTCTCCGCTGGAGAGATCAGTTTGGCATATATGCCCACACAAGAGAACATTACAGAACTTTTCACAAAGGCTCTACCTAGGGAGAAGTTTGAAGCTTTCCGCAAAGCTTTAGGCTTACTTCCTTTTGTGGATTGATTCAACATAGCTTGGTACTTCCTTATACATGAGTGCCAGGTCCTTGTTCACTACATCACTCCTAGGGGGGATTTGTTGATATATTTAGGTAGTGATGTGTGTGAACACAATAGGACCACTGGGGCACTTTTTCCCTTTTTAGGATATTTTTTTCCCTCGGCTTGTATATATGCCTATGACCCTAACAAGTTAGTAATCTTTGTACATTCTAGTGGTAATACATTCAGCATTGTGTGTTGTGCTCCAAGCTTCTTCTTCTTCCTTGTGGTTTTTGCATGCTTCTGCGGACCTCAAACTCCAACACTTGGTTATTATAATGTTGGCCTTTTCCTCTTATGAGAATGCACAAATAATTTCTTTTATCGAGAAAAATTATAGGCCCCTTGTCGATTTTTAAATCTTTCTTGGCTATGACACCCCTTCTTCTAAGTCTTCACATCTCCTTCTTTACTTTGACTTCTTGGGTATCTTCATGGCCCTTCTAGTCGTTTTTGTGGTTCATCCAACACTCCCCCCTTCTTTGTATCATCCTCAATCCTCAACAGACATTTTTGTGGGTGCTGAAAATTGAAGAAATGCCAATTGATGAGTGTAAACTCTAAAAAACTGAGAATCTTGAAGAACTTCTTAGAAATATCTTTTTAGTTTTTGTGGTTTTACCTTTACTTTTTTTGTGATTTACCCTCTGGAATAAAGAAAAAAGTAAATTTGGTGAGAAGAGAAATGAACGAGATAAGAGCAGGGTGTGTGTGAGTGACAAAGAAAACCAAAAGACATCTAACACATGAGTAAATTGTGTTTTATATCTGGAAATAAAATGTGGCTTATGCACGGCCTTGTAAGGCGACCCTAATTTATGCAGATTTGAGGTGCTACAAATAAAATGTCACGGTGTAAAAAAGAAATGAAATTTGCCCCAAGGGTTGCTTCTATTGAGTTTTATATAAGCATGGTCAATGGAAGAGCACCTTGTGCTATGGATCTACAAGAGGCGGTAAAGGTGCCTAAATGCAAGATGGTAAGCCCTTAACTATGCATACATGGAGTGCATGGGAAACAAGATGTGGTATGAAAGGAGCTCTTGATCCTGAGGCTGACGGGTTGTTAGTGTAGAAGCTTATGGTTTGTCCTAAATGGTTGTTGCTCAAGACGGGCAGGAGCTAGTAGAAGAAGTGAAGCAAGCACTCACCAAAGATAAGGAAGTACATAAAATAATAAGTCCAAAGTCAAATCCAAAGGTCAATAGGGAATAGAATATGTAATTCTTACCACTCGAATACAAAATAGTGATTTTCATCACTATCCCTGTATATAAAAAAAACCAAAAACTCAATTTTGAAAACATATGCTCCATTTTCTACAAGGCAAGGAGTGCTCAAGCTTGAGGACTTTAGGTAGTGTACCAAATTTCATATTTTTTGGAGCTTGTTTGAGCCCTCAAATTAGCTCTA
>MU263419.1:25000-30000 GCA_020310875.1 Ceratopteris richardii
CTACTAGAGTGAATCCTTATCTTGATCCTCCTTGATATTACCTGAATCTAAATCAATCGTTGAAGCATTTTCTTGTTAAATCCCACTGAAAAAATCTTGGTCTTCAAGATTTCATAGATCCAAAGACCATAATAATGTATTTAGGAATTGGAATCAATTTGATCCATATGGCCTCTTGAGTAGCATTGGCCAATCCTCTATACTCTGCCTCTATAGAAGATAAAGCAACAGTAGGTTGCTTCTTTGAAGACCATGATATAGGCTTATCACCTGCAAAAGATGGATATCTTGAGGTACTCCTCCTATCATCTTTGCATCTTACTCAATCTGCATCTGAATAGATCTTGATGTCCAAGTCTGATGTATAAGGGAAATACAATCCATGATTTTGAGTACCCTTAAGGTACTTCAAGATCCTTTTGACAACCTGCAAGTGATGTGTCCTAGGTTTGTGCATAAACTGACTTAGAACACTTACTCCATAAGCAATATCAATCCTTGTCAATGTAGCATAGTTCAAGCTTCCCACTATGCTTTGGTAACCTAGAATGTTCTCAAGTAAATCACCTTCATGACCACTTAACTTTAGGTTTACCTCCATTGGAGTACCAACAACTTTGGCATCCTGCAAGTGAAACTTCTTCAACATATCCTGTATATACTTTCTCTGAGTAATGTAAATTCAGAGTTAGTATAGACTAACTCAAGTCCAAGAAAATATTTTAGTGATCCAAGGTCACTAATTTTGAACTCCTTCATCATCTAGTTCTTGATCTGTTTTATGCCATTAGCATCATTACCTGTGAGTATGATATCATCAACATATACACATAGGTATATTACCTCTAAATTACTTCTCGTGATGAGTAAAGAAGTATCTGCTTTACTCATGACAAAACCTTGATCTTAAAGGTATGTAGTCAACCTATGATTCCATGCCCTAGGTGCCCGTTTCAATCCATAAAGAGCTTTGTTCAATTTACATACATATGTTACCTTGCTTGGGTCCTCATAACCAAGAGGTTCAGACATGTACACCTCCTCTGAATCCAGCCATTTAGAAATGCATTTTTTACATCCAGCTGATACATGTTCCAATTCTTTGATGCAACCACACTTACCAATACCCTGATGGTTGGCATTTTGGCCACATGTGAGAAGGTTTCTTCATAATCAACTCCTTGGGTTTGTGCAAAACCCTTAGCCACAAGTTTAGCTTTGTACCTGCTTATTGATCCATCAGAATTCCTTTTGATCTTATAGATCCATCTAGAACCAATCACCTTCATAGACTCCTTTGGTACTAGTTCCCAAGTATCACTCTCCTTGAGTGCTTCAATTTCCTCATCCATTGCTTCCTTCCATTTTGCCTTGGTCTTTGCTTCTTCATATGATGATGGCTCTTCAAATGACAAGTCTTTTGCAAGATAAATAGAGTGCTTAGTAACTAAGGAAGTGTCATACCCATATTTGATAGGCTTCTTGCTCTCCCTTTGTGATCTTCTGATTGCTTGGTTGGATGATTCAGGTATATCCTCCAACTTCTTCATCTTGACTTTGCCTTTGGACTTCCATGCTTTGAACTCTTCTAGGTTGATGATGTCCTCATCATCTAAGTTGATGTCATCATTCTGAGTAGGCTCCTCTTTGGTGAGGCTTGGAAACTCCTCTTCCAAGTCATAAGGTAGCTTTACTTTCCTGCATTCACTATCAAACCAAGATTCATTCTCATAAAAGACAACATCTCTACTGACCATGAATCCCTTGTTTGAAGGATTGTAGAACCTGTATCCTTTGTGATTTAGATCATACCCTATGAAGATGCACTTCTCTACCTTAGGGTCTAGCTTACCTCTCATCTGAGAAGGGATATGCACATAAGCTACACATCCAAAGATCCTGCAATGATCAAGTGAAGGTATTCTACCATGCCATGCTTCATATGGGGTCATCCCATCAAGAGATTTGGATGGCAACCTATTTACAAGATAAGTGGCAGTAGATACACTCTCTGCCACAAGTAGTTAGGTAATTTTTTCTCATTTAACATTGACCTAACTGTTTCAACAATTAACCTATTTCTCCTTTCTGCCACCCCATTTTGCTTTCTTGATTTCTCTCTTGATTCCTCTATCCCGCAAGAATATATCAAACTCATTTCAACAATTAACCTATTTCTCCTTTCTGCCACCCCATTTTGCTATATCTTGTTGTAATTTCTCTCTTGATTCCTCTATCCTGCAAGAATATATCAAACTCATTTGAGAAGTACTCACCTCCTCCATCTGACCTTAGCCTTTTTAGGTTTCTCCTTGTTTGGTTCTCAACAAGTGCAAGATAATTTTTTAAGCAACTAAATACCTCATCTTTGTGCTTCATAAAGTACAATAGAATACACCTACTATAATCATCAATGAAAGATACATAATACCTTGATCCAGAGATTGAGGGATCCTTACTTGGTCCCCATACATCTGTATGGCAAGCTCTAGGTAGTCCTCATGCATGTAGCCTTTCCTTGAGAAGGGTAACCTGTGAGATTTTCCAAACTGACAAGCACCACATTTATAAATCATGTGTTGCTTGGATACATTAGGTATCCCAAGCACACATTGGTCTCTACATATTTGTTTCAAGGTTCTTTCACCAACATGCCCTAATCTTTTATGCCAAATTTCAAGCTCTGATAATGTTTGATCTTTATAACTATAAAGTGCAATGTTCCTTGTATCCTCAAGTTCAAAAGTGAATAATCTACCTGTCTTTTCTCCTTTGGCAATTCTCTTGAACCCATGCTAGGGATCCTCCACAAATACTCCATATTGGTTGAAGCTAACCTGCAAACCCTTTTCCACAATCTGTCCAACACTCATTAAATTCTTGGTAATTGTAGGTACATATAGAACCCTACTCAACAGATTCTTGTTTCCATTAGAGGTCTTAACATTCCCTACTTTAATCATTGAGTGCTGGGAGTCATCACCTCTTTGTACCTGATGCTTACCCTTAGGTTCCTCAAGATTAGAGAGAAGAGCTACATTGCCTGCCACATGATTTGAGCATCCTGAGTCAATGTAGAAGAGATGATCATCATTTATACCTGGTTTTGAAGTCATGTTCATAATCAGAAGAGAATCTTCTTGCTCCTCTGTGTAGTTGTAATCCTTCCTTGATTTGTAACCTCCTTGGTAGTTTCTATTGTAGTTGTTGTTATAGTTGTTGTTGTTGTTGTAGTTGTTGCTGTATCCTTGATGGTGATTGAATCTTCCTCTTGATTGTGTATATCCACCTCTTTGATATCTCTCTGATTCTGGAAGTTCTTGAAACATTCATTTGTAGTATGATTTGATAAACCACAAATATTGCATGGTGAGGAGTTGTAAGGTCTCCCCCTACCTTGCTTACCTCCTCTACCCCTTCCTCTTGAGGTTCTACCTCTCCCTACATAGTTGGCTTGGGAGGTAGTTCCTTCATCCTCAACCTTTTTGCTCTTCCCTTTCTCTTTGGACTTACTTTTATCAGTATATAGGGCAAAAGAGCTACTACCTCTTGATGAATCTCCATTCTTGTTGAGCTTGGCTTCATGGGTAAATAGTTGCCCCATGAGTGTGGTAAGGTCTGGAATCTACAAGTCCATGGCAGTTGTGAAGCTTTCCCATTTGTCATCAGCTTTAATACCATTGATTACTTGTCTTACAATCTTCTCCTTCAATTTCTTCTCCTATGCTTGCCAATTGATCTGCTACATCTTTGACTTTGGTCACATACTCTGAGATGCCTTGCTTGGGTTGCTTTCTTTGGGTGGTAAACTCAATCCACAATTGGTTCTTCCTAGCCCTTGTGTTGGAAGAGAAATAAGAAGACAATGTTTCCCAAGTCTCTTGGGATGTCTTACAATTCCTAATATGTGGAAGAAGAAAATCAGATATTAAGTAAATAGGACCTTGCTAATGCATCCTTGGCACACCATGTGTTGATTCTTTCATGCTCCTCTCTTGTAGGTTGTCCTTTGCTTCTGAATATGGGCATCTCCTCACCTCTTGAGATGTATCCATAGAGGCTCCTTCCTTGCAAGTATGTCTTCATCCTCAGGGACCATGCTTGATAGTTGTTCCTGTCCAATTTATCAATGAAAGACAATGAATATTTCCTTGGTTGCCCTTTCATCATGTTTCCTTCTGATTTGTGAAGTTTCATGTACAAAAGCTAAATAACCAAATACCTTGAAATAACCTAGACTTGGTTTTCTACCATTCCGAGCTTCATAAGGAGTCACACCTTGAAGAGAGATTTGGATGGAAGTTTTTTTACAAGATATACAACTGTTGAGATTGCTTCTGTCCATAAATAGTGTGGCAAATTCTTTTCTTCAAGCATTGTTCTAGCTGATCTAGCTAGAGTCTTGTTTCTTCTCTCTGCAATTCCATTCAATTGAGGAGAATACCAGGTAATCACTTCCCTTTTGATGCCTTTATCTTGTAAGAACTCATCAAAATCTTTGGAGAAGTATTATCCCCATCCATCAGATCTAAGTTTCTTCAATGATCTACCTATATGATTCTCCACATGTGCTAGGTATTTCTTGAAGCATTCAAACACTTCATTCTTATTCTTGATAAAGTACAGAATGTTCCATCTACTATGATCATCAACAAAGGAAGAATAATACCTTGATCCTGCCAACGAAGTTTCTTGATTTGGTCCCCACACATGATCTATCTATCTTTCTATCTATCTATCTATCTATCTATCTATCTATCTATCTATCTATCTATCTATCTATCTATCTATCTATCTATCTATCTATCTATCTATCTATCTATCCATCTATCTATCTATCTATCTATCTATCTATCTATCTATCTATCTATCTATCTATCTATCTATCTATCTATCTATCTATCTATCTATCTATCTATCTATCTATCTATCTATCTATCTATCTATCTATCTATCTATCTATCTATCTATCTATCTATCTATCTATCTATCTATCTATC
>MU263420.1:0-43405 GCA_020310875.1 Ceratopteris richardii
TTGAAGGAAGGACATTTTCAGAAAACTCAAAGACATGTACACATATGTACATTAGCTGACTTATACCCTTGTTTAAGTCATACACTTGTATATATTCATCTATAAATATTTTGAAAATGTCGGGCAAGTAGAGAAGAAGAGATTTGAGAATAGGGAGAGAGAAATTAGTGTCATTAGACACATGAAGAGTGAGTGAATTGTCCATCCTCACTTAGATGTAAATTTTCTGAGAAATCGAAAAATTTTGCGCCCGATATTTTGCTGTCTGCTCCCTCTGTGTTTAATCTTTTGAGAAATCCTTTTGCACGTATCTAAGTCCATAGCTAATCTATCTATGGCTAGAATTTGAGAGGTAATTGTAATCAGGCTGTGAGAATTTTGATTAGGAACATTCATATGTAAGAATGTTCTAACAGTCGAGAAATCTGGCGCACATTTCATCTTCAATGAAATGATCATTGCTCAGTCTACAGTGTAAAGTTTTACACAAATGAGGGCTTAAAATCTAAGTTGGAAGGTAACCTATCTATGGCTAAAAGATCTTGATCAAACGGGATTTACTTGGGAGAACCAGTGCTAAGAAGTTGCAGGTGTCAAAGTCGCCATTGCAGAGAAGCACTTTCAGACATAGGTAAAGTGTTTCACACATTTCTCAGTGTGTACTTAATCTTTTTGAGAGATTTAACTTGGCAAAGTTGCGCAACCCTTAGGCGAAGTGTTGTGCAAGTTTTATCAAAAACTTTACAGGATTGATTAGTCAATGAGTGGACTAATCTGCAGCAGACTTTTCTGAAGAAACTGAAAATTTTTCAGAATAATCAATTTTCTGATAATTTGGTGAAGATTCTCTAAATTAGGTGGAGTCTAAAGTTGATCTTGATATAAGGTGATCTAAATTCAAGGTTAACTTGTTCTTTTGGAGATTAACACTCTCCATCAGTGGTATCAGAGCAGGTTGTGTCAAAATTGAAGTAAAGAAGACTCCGACTATTGCAGAAATACAAAACTTTATATTTTGAAGGTGCAGAAGGGTAAAGGTTGAAGAAAGATCAAAGGAAGACATACAAAGAGCATCAAAGGATCAGAAGGAGCAAACATTCGAAGTAAAGGTACATTTATTATCAGTAAAGGTTAAAGATTTGAAGCTACAGGTGAAGTAAAGATGGGAGATAGTCTCCAAATTGAAAAATTGGATAGAGAGAACTATCCTGCATGGTCTTTGAGGATGGAAGCTCACCTTATGAGCAAAGATCTGATAGGATACATCACAGGAGATGAAGAAAAGCCAGAATTCAGAGATCCTAGTGTTCCAACTAGGGAGGAGCTTGCAGATTTGAAGAATTGGATGAAGAAGGATGCTCAAGCAAGAAGCATCATCTACATGGCAGTCAATGACTATTTGCTTCCTCACATTAGAGGACTTTGAAAGTGCTTGTGACATTTGGAATGCTTTGGAAGAGCATTTCCAAAATACAACCAAATCAAGGAAGGCTTCACTATGGGCAGAGTTTACTACCTTCAAGAAGAAGGCCTCACAATCAATTTCTGATTATGTGACAAAGATGAAGGACATTGCAGATTCTTTAGGTGCAATTGATGAAGATATTGAAGAAGACAAATTGGTAAGACAAATACTCACAGGACTAAGAGGAGATGAGAAATGGAAGCCTTTCATTTTATCTACAGAACTTTCATTAGATCACTTTACTCCTGATTTGAATCAATTGTTAGGTCATATGCTAACTTTTGAGAATGATATCAAAGGAGATGTTGATAAGAGTGCAGGTCATGCAATGTATTCTAAAGACAAGAAGAAAGTCAACAAAGGGAAGCAACAATCAGGTGAAGAAGAAGGTACATCAAACCAAGCAAACTTCATAAGAGGAAGAGGAAATGGCAGAAGTAGAGGAAGAGGCAGAAAACAACAAAGAGAATGCAAGAGCTTGTTGGATATGTGGTAAGACCAATCATCTATCTCATGATTGTTGGCATAATAATCAAAACAATGGTAATTATCAGAACTTTAATCAAAGAGGAAGAGGTGGTAGATTTCAGAGAGGAAACTTCAGAGGTAGAGGTGGTAGGAATTCTTTTGGAAGAGGTGGAGGAAGAAGCTTCCAAAATCAATCGTATAATAACACCTACTACAACTATGCATCAGATCAAAAGGAGGATTCGACTCTCATTATGAATACATGTGAAACCTCACATGAGGACATGAGAGTGTTCTATATTGATTCAGGATGTAGTAATCACTTAAGTGGAAATATGCTTTGATGACTGACCTAGATCATAATGCAATTAATCATACAGTGCAGACAGGTGATAATACAAAGCATAAGGTAAAGTCAATTGGTTTCAGTCAAAGCTAAGGATGGGAGCACTCTTCTGAGTAAGGTACTTTATGTTCCCACAATTCCAAAGAATTTGATCAGTGTAGGTCAAATTGTGGAAAAAGGATATGAGGTAAGGTTCACAAATGATGGAGTTTATGTGGAAGACCTAGTCAAGGGTATAAACAAGTTATTGCAGGAAAGAAAGAAGGAAGGCTTTTCACATTGAAGGTACAAGGAAATGTTGGACATGCTATGTTCACATATGGAGAGCAGAAGGTGTCAGAATTGGATCTTTGGCACAAAAGACTTGGACACTTTAATGAAAGAGGTATCAAAGAATGATTAACAATGATTCAGTGCTTGGAATGCCTAACATTGCAGGTCAACACATGACATACAGATGTGAGGCATGTCAATTAGGTAAGGCTCATAAGCAATCCTATTCCAAGCATGGATTTATGTATTCAGAAAGACTTGAATTGGTGCATTACAGATGTGTGGGGTCCTTCAAAGGACTTTAGTATAAATTGTTCAAGATATTATGTCATATATGTTGATGATGCTACCAGGTGGATCACACTTTATGTGATTAAGGAAAAGTCAGAAGTGTTTAATACATTTAAACACTATCATGCATATGCAGAAAGGATTACAGGTCAAAAATTGAGGAGACTAAGGTCAGATGGAGGGGGAGAGTATTTTTCAAATGAGTTTAATGATTATTTGTGGAATGCAGGTATAAAGAGAGAAGTTACTTGCAGGTACTCTCCTCAACAAAATGGGGTAGCAGAAAGAAGAAATAGGACTCTTGTTGAGTTGCAAGGTCCATGATGAAAGAGAAGAATTGCCCAAATTATTTGTGGGCTGAGGCTGTTAATACAGCTACATATTTGGTTAATAGATTGCCTTGTAAAGCTTTGCAGGGTATGACACCATATGAAGCTTGGTGGGGTAAGAAACCTACCTTGGATCATTGCAGAATATTTGGTATGCTTGGCATATGCATATGTGCCATCTCAATTGAGGCATAAGTTGGAGCCTAAGGCAGAGAAGTATGTATTCATTGGTTATGATGATAAGCAAATGGGATACAGGTTGTGGAGTCCATCCACAAAGCAATTTATTGTATCCAAGGATGTTACAATTTGATGAGCAAGGTACTTGGTATGCAGGTAAATATAATGTACATGCAGATGATGAAGAAGTAGTGGAACAAAGAAAAGGTAAAGCAAAGGTTCAATTACTTGATGAAAGTGAGAGTAATGAAGTGCAGATTGAAATTGAAGAGAGGCCAAGGTTTGATCCAGAATGTGATGAACCAGAGACCTCAAGAAGTGCAGAAGTTAGGAGATCATCTAGGCACAAATGGCAACCTACAAGGTATAGCTATGACACTTCATTCTTGACTACTAAAGATTATGCTTATTTGGTAAAAGCAGATGAAGACCCTTCTACATATGAAGAAGCCAAAGGGAAGAAGAATTGGGAAGATGCTATGCAAGAGGAGTATGATGCATTGATAGAGAATCAAACATGGGATTTGGTTCCTAAACCTAATAGTCAGAAGATCATTGGATGTAAGTGGGTTTACAAGACTAAAAGATTTGCAGATGGAAGTGTGTCTAGGTACAAAGCTAGACTTGTTGTGAAAGGGTATGCACAGACATATGGAGTGGACTATGATGAGACTTATAGTCCTGTGGCAAAGATGACAACCATCAGGACACTCATTGCAATTGCTGCTTGTAAAGGTTGGAAGTTGTCTCAATTAGATGTTAAAAATGCTTTCTTGAATGGTTACATTTCAGATGAAGTCTACATGGAGCAACCAGATGGGTTCAAAGATCAAGTGAGTCCAAATTATGTGTGTAAGCTCAAAAGAGCTTTGTATGGGTTGAAGCAAGCCCCAAGGGCTTGGAATTATAGGCTTGTAAATTCTTGAATGATCTTGGATTTCAAGCATCAAAGGCAGATAGTAGCTTGCTAGTCAAAGCAAGTGTAGATGGGTTTATTTATGTGTGTATTTATGTTGATGACATAATACTTACAGGAACAGATGATAAGGGGATACAAATGATCAAAAAGCAGATGGAGAAAGAGTTCAAAATCAGTGATTTGGGGAACCTATCATTCTTCTTGGGAATGGAGATCACTTATACTCAACATGGAGTATATGTGACTCAAGAAAGGTATCTTAAAAATTTGCTAACCAAATTTAAAATGGAAGATTGCAGGGTTGCACCTACACCTTTGGAAGTGAACCATAAATTGTCTAGGTTTGGAGGAGAAGAGTTCAGAGATATGAAACTCTATCAAAGTTTGGTCGGTAGCTTGATTTATGCTACATTGACAAGGCCTGACTTGTCATATGCAGTTGGTGTGCTTTCACAATTCATGCATTGTCCTAGAAAAGAACATTGGATTGCAGGACAAAGAGTACTTAGGTACATCAAGGGTACACTCAAAGAAGGGTTGTACTATGGGTTTACTTCAGATACAAGAATCAAGATATATAGTGATGCAGATTGGCAGGTAATGTGGATGATAGAAGATCAACACATGGATACTTGTGCTATGTAGGAGACAAATTGATTTCATGGTGTTCCAAGAAGCAACATACAGTTGCTTTGTCATCCACAGAGGCAGAATATAAAGGTATGGTGGAAGCTGCAAAAGAGGTAATATGGCTAAAGACACTTTTGAAAGTTTTTGATGTGATTCAGAGTACTCCTATTATTTGTGGAGACAATATGAGTTCATTATACTTGGCAGCTAATCCTGTATTTCATGCTAGAACTAAGCATATTGAAATACAGTATCATTTTCTGAGAGAGAAGGTCATTGAGAAAGAGATTGAAGTCATACACACTCCCACAAAAGATCAAGTTGCAGATATGATGACTAAAAGTCTAGATGGACCAAAACTACAAAGATTCAAGGATATGGCTGGAGTAAAGAAGATAGAAAAGAACCTCAATTAATGATTGAGGGGGAGCTGTTGGTGCATGACAATCATCAATTGAAGGATTATGGAGAAATGAAGTCAAGGAGTCAAGAAGGAAACAAAGTCAGATGGTTGAAGGAAGGACATTTTCAGAAAACTCAAAGACATGTACACATATGTACATTAGCTGACTTATACCCTTGTTTAAGTCATACACTTGTATATATTCATCTATAAATATGTTTTGAAAATGTCGGGCAAGTAGAGCAGAAGAGATTTGAGAATAGGGAGAGAGAAATTAGTGTCATTAGACACATGAAGAGTGAGTGAATTGTCCATCCTCACTTAGATGTAAATTTTCTGAGAAATCGAAAAATTTTGCGCCCGATATTTTGATGTCTGCTCCCTCTGTGTTTAATCTTTTGAGAAATCCTTTTGCACGTATCTAAGTCCATAGCTAATCTATCTATGGCTAGAATTTGAGAGGTTAATTGTAATCAGGCTGTGAGAATTTTGATTAGGAACATTCATATGTAAGAATGTTCTAACAGTCGAGAAATCTGGCGCACATTTCATCTTCAATGAAATGATCATTGCTCAGTCTACAGTGTAAAGTTTTACACAAATGAGGGCTTAAAATCTAAGTTGGAAGGTAACCTATCTATGGCTAAAAGATCTTGATCAAACGGGATTTACTTTGGGAGAACCAGTGCTAAGAAGTTGCAGGTGTCAAAGTCGCCATTGCAGAGAAGCACTTTCAGACATAGGTAAAGTGTTTCACACATTTCTCAGTGTGTACTTAATCTTTTTGAGAGATTTAACTTGGCAAAGTTGCGCAACCTTAAGGCGAAGTGTTGTGCAAAGTTTTATCAAAAACTTTACAGGATTGATTAGTCAATGAGTGACTAATCTGCAGCAGACTTTTCTGAAGAAACTGAAATTTTCAAAATAATCAATTTTCTAATAATTTGGTGAAGATTCTCTAAATTAGGTGGAGTCTAAAGTTGATCTTGATATAGAGGTGATCTAAATTCAAGGTTAACTTGTTCTTTTGGAGATTAACACTCTCCATCATATATTTCATTTGACACAAAGCCATTCCACCATCAACTTGCATAAACTGAATGCCCAAATAGTGATGCAAATGCCCCAAATCAGACATCTCAAATGAGGCATGCAGGTCAGCCTTAAAATCATCAATATGCTTCTCAATCGGACCAGTGAGCAGCATGTCATCAACATAGACAACAATGATTAGAAGCACATCATTAGCACACTTAACATATAAGGTGCTTTCAATTGGATTGTTCTCAAAACCATGTGCAATCAGATAGGCATGTATCATCTCATACCAAGCACGTGGTGCTTGCTTTAAACCATATGATGCCTTCTTTAACCTGCACACCTGGTTTTCATGCCCTTTCTGCACAAAGCCATGGGGCTAAAAAACATACACTACTTCATGCAACTAACCATTCAAAAATGCAGTTTTAATGTCCAATTGATGTACATTCCAACCATGATGGGCTGCAAGTGCACAGATGCTCTGAACATTAGTCATACGGCATGTAGGTGCAAAGGTCTCATCAAAATCAATGCCTCTTTCCTGTGCATAACCATTTGCAACAAGCCTAGCTTTATACCTATCAACTGTTTCATCAGGCTTACACTTCAGCTTGTAAACCCACTTAGTGCCAATGGCCTTCTTGCTAGGAGGCAAGTCACATAAAGACCAAGTATCGTTCTTCACTATAGCATCATATTTAGAATGCATAGTAGCCATCCAATTTGTTGAATTTTGTGCTTCATCAAACAAAATAGGCTCATTCTCATCACAGAGACTAGATGCAGCCATAGCATAGCAATCTGATGCAAAAGAGGCACTATGAGAGCCTCATCGACTACAATATGACAGAGGTGCATCTAATTTGTTATCATGCAAGGTCTGTGTAACATAATCCTGGTAGGAGATGGTTGAACCACACCCTAAGAGAGAGGATTAGGAAGTAATCCTCAACCATGGCTTTTGGGGCAAGTGGTTAGCCCATCACATTCCTAACCAAGAGGTTGTGAGTTCAATTCCTTACATTGTATCAGAGCCTAGGAAGTAGGCTTGGGCAAGGTGGAATGATCCAATGGCCTCTAAAAAAGGCGCTTGGGCATCCTCCATGTGAAAGGGTAGGAATTGTGGAAGGCGCGCGCGTCGGTTTCAAGGATGGACCTTACAATGATTGGGGTGTATCTCTCAATCCGTATGTCGGATTGAGGCATGTAATATACCGTTGGAAAGCTCTCGGAACGAACTTTCCAATGAGCTAGCTTGGAAGTGTGAATTCCTTGGGAATCCTTGGGTGGCACTTGATTGAGTGTTCAAGATACTAAGCATGGGTGAGAACAAGGTTCAAGACTGAGGTTGAGAACAAGGGCTCGAGACACCGAGGTTGCGAACAAGAAGGTTCAAGACACCGAGGTTGAGAGCAAAGGTTCAAGAGACCAAGGTTGCGAACAAGGTTCAAGAAACTATGCGAGGTTGAGGGACATCAATTCAAGGGCACCTAGGGGTTCAAGGGACTGATCACCGAGGCTAGAGGGATACAAGAGTAGGTCATTGAGGACAATGATCGACCAAGGGGGGAAGAATGTAACATAATCCTGGTAGGAGATGGTTGAACCACACCCTAAGAGAGAGGATTAGGAAGTAATCCTCAACCATGGCTTTTGGGGCAAGTGGTTAGCCCATCACATTCCTAACCAAGAGGTTGTGAGTTCAATTCCTCTCTCTTAGGGTGTGGTTCAACCATCTCCTACCAGGATTATGTTACAGTCTGCACCAGCCATTTTGGCATAGTTCTTGCCTGCTCAATATCAGGTCTCTCATCAATAAGTGCATCATGTAAATCTGCATCAGAAATAGAATGATCTGCATCATCACATGAAACCTACAAAGGCTGAGAAGTTTCCTCATTAGGACCAGCACTAGACTGTCCACCTATAAAAAGAGGCAGCAAAATATCATACATGTCTTTGGAGCTAAGAGATGTCTCCTTAGTACATGAAAGCAATGGCTGAATAGCATCTTCCACAAAAACAACATCACGGCTAACTAGAATGTGTAGTTTGTGGATGATACAGACGATAGCCTTTACTTTCAGAACTGTACCGAACAAAAATACATTTTACTGCTTTATCATCCAATTTTATGCGATGTTGTTCGGGCACTAATGCATATGCCAGACAATGAAAAACATGCAGATGAGCAACAAATGGCTTGCGATCATGTCAAGCCTCATATGGAGTGATAGATTGCAGTGCTTTAGTGGGACACCTCTTAAGTACATATGTTGCACACATGACAGCCTCAAGCCAGAAACTATGTGGTAAATCCTAACTCTTGACCATACACCTCGCCATCTCCATGAGTGGCATGTTCTTTCATTCAGCAACTCCATTTTCTTGAGGTGTATGCAGCTCTGTACACTGGTGTTTTATCCCACATTTAGCTAGAAATGCATTAAAATCAGAAGACATATATCCCCCCCCCCCCTCAATCAAAATGGAGGGTGCCCATTTTACATGCTGACAGATTTTCAACCAAAACCAAAAACTGTTTGAAGCACATGAACACTTCGGAATTTGCCTTCAATGGATATACCCATGCATGCCTAGAAAAATCATCGATGAAAGTCACGACGTAAAGATAATTTACAAAAAGAAGGTGTCTTCATAGGACCACAGACATCACTATGTACAAGCTGCAATTTCTGAGTAGCCCGAACTGAACCATCTTTTGGAAAGGAGGAACACTGCATTTTGCCCAAAATACAGCCTTCACAAACATGTTTTCCAAGTGCCTCAAGTTTCAGCAAAGAGGACACCACTTCAGGTTTTTGCAAGCATAGCAAACTAGCAAAATTCAGATGACCAAAGCATGCATGCCAAAGCTTTGCATCTGACATAGCTTGAGAATCATGTGCTGCACATGCCAAATCATTTAGAGATCTTTCATACTCTATGAGCTTATACCACCCACGACATAAAATGACAGAAGAAATAATCACATTGCCATTTGACAAATCATGAACTGTACATCTGTCATCAACAAATTTCACAACCAAGCCAATCTTGGCTAATGCAAAAACCAATAACAGATTTTTCTTGATCCTAGCACAAACAAAGCATCTCACAAAGTGAAAGAACTACCATTAGCAGTAGTCAAAATGATCTTACCAACTCCCATAATAGGATAAGAGGAGTTTTTGGTGCATGTAAGAGTATTCCCTGTAGGGGCAGGCTCGACTAAAGAGAAGAAACTATGCTGCGAGGTAATATGTTTGGTCGCCCCACTATCAAAGTACCAAACATCTGAGTCTATCAGCCAGCACTTGTATGCATGAAATGGTGTGGTGCATGCACCAGACTCGATGGGGTTTGGGGGGTCTCGTGGTCTTCTTGGAGCCTTTATATTGTTTCAACTACTCAGCTGGTAGGCTCTCTCTACAGTAATATCATAGGCCAAACACATGTATATGATGTGTGTGAGAGCACAACATCCATGAACGACCTTTTTCTTCTCCCACTGATGTCCGGCCAATAAAAGTTGAACCTGAATATAGGTGGCAATATCAATTGTTTGAGGCCCTGTGGTGGCCAAATACAAACCAAACCAAAGATGCTTGTGTGGAATTGTGAATCACTCCTATGCAAGGAAGGCAAAGTGTTGTAGACATATTTGCAATGGAGTGGTCAATTGAGGAGTGATGAATGAGATGGCTGGCCATTTATCAACATCGCTTTGCTTCATTGGTTCTGGGATGAGACGCTCCTTCTCTGTGGGCGTATGAGTGCCATAAATATTAAGTGCAGTCCTAACTAACTCTAGAGACAATGTAAACTTCTTGAAAGGTGGGTCATTCACCAAGGATGGTAATATGAAGACAGGGTTCAATTCCTTGTGCTCCTGCTCTCTAATAAAAGCCACTAAATAATAACACCGATAAAAATCTGGTTTCGGGAGTTTCACACTGAAATAATTTGCAAATCCTGCCCTCTGCCATATAGGTAGAAGATCTTCACTATTTTGGAGGTTCTCAAATTCTTGTGAGAAGAACTGGTACCGTCTCCACATGTTGGCACAGTACGTTAGGTTAGCTTCATATATGAATTCTGCCTCTCCTAGGGGCCCTGCAAGCCCTTGGAACCAGTGTGCCTTGCTGCTTACCCTTTTTGTCTATCTTTGAGGATGGTCTTCAATGGGTATCGATCTAGTAAAACCCTAGAACTGCACTGGGATAGCCTTAGGCAAGCTCTCAAATGGAAGAGCCAAGAAATCCACAACCGATTTCCCGAGCATTATGCTTGAAGAACCTTCCGCTTGCATGATGGATAGCTAGTGTTGCGGACCTAAGCTAAAGTGAAGAGGAAAACATGTTAGGCATGGAAAATAATTAAGATCTCAAGAAGATGAGACCTCCATTCCTTTCCACCACCAACATGCTTCCTATGTAGTGTGCGAGTTTAACGATGTGAGAAGTGTGACAGGTGCGTGCTTTGAGTGGGAGTGTGTAAGCTGTGTGGCTTTACAATTGATTTTGAATGAGTACTACCTACAGAGTCAGTGTATGTTACAAGGACAGTGGTGCTATGAAGTTGTTTAATTGGTTCTGCATGCAGTGGTTAATAAGAGTGTTAGTTTCACTAAGTTGGTGGTCAAGGTGAATTGGGTCAAGAGTAGTCGTGACTACTGAAGGCTTGGGGATCCATTTCTGTGTCACATGGGGGGTTAGAAGAGATGAAGTGGAATTTACAAACGAAGGTGTCTAGGGTTTCCTAGTAGTCTCAGAAGAGGTCTTCTTAGAACTGACTAAGGTTGACACATAAACTAAGCACTTTTTAGGTGCCCAGAGCTAGAAAGACTTGGACTGAGCTGTCACCACGGACTTGGGCACCCAAATTTGTGGAACGTGTTGCCTTGATTGAAATTGAGAGGGCTATTGAAGGTCTGGAGTGTTTAACTCACTAGGTACTGTCGCTTTGCATATCCACTTTGGTTGAGGGTATGCCTGAGTGGACTGTCTAACAAACCACCCTGATATGATGTGCCAATGAGTACGTGGATGATGTGACTAGGCAGCATGTCGAGGGTGAGATGTCGTATCCACATGCTATTTTGGAAAAGAAGGGAGATCCACTACACTCTTGCCTGGAAATGGTGACTGTTGACATGCATCTGAAGATTGAGTCTTATGCTGCCATACTTGTCGGATTCCTGTCTGTCTACCCAATTTCCACTCCTGGATGGGTGGTCATTCCTGTGTGGGTTCAGTAGGGTGTGCTGACATGCACATGGTTGGGGGGACTTCGGTCACATCCAACACCTCTCTGTTTCGAATTTGGAGGGGCAGTTCATGATACTGTCTTGCAAGTTCCAACTGAAGCACACTTTTGCAAAGATCTAAACTCATTGAGTATGGTATAATGAGTCCTGACCTAGGATCATAGGTTCTATTAGATCGTCGTCATGACAAACCAACAGTTTTACCATCAAGGTCACGTTTTCTATGGAGAGGGGTAGCTCGACCTTGCCTATGCAATGGGTTTCTAATCCACCTAGTCCGATGAGATAGGCTTCAAGAGGCTTAATTTCATATTCCCTACAAAGAGAGAGTCGAATTGCATTCATGGCTGCACCTGAGTCAACCAAAACCTTACAATGCATGCACATGGGTTCTTGGCCTAGAGTGATATCAATGAGCGGTCTCCTATCCATGATACTAGGGATATCTCTTCCTCCAAGTTCGCACATAGCTACATGGTATCGTGGGGCATCCACCGATTGAGGTTCTCTATCTAGTCCTCGCCTTCATATTCTCATTCACTTAATGCATTCCGACACTTCTGCTTGGGCTTCAGCTCTTATTCGTTCCTCTTCTTCCTTTCGCTTCCTGGCAAGAGTTAGTCGTTTAAGCATGTCTGCAGTCAAAGGTTCCTGATAGAGCTTAGCTCGGCATCCACTAATATAATTAGGCAATATTTCTCCTTCAAGAGTTGCTAACTGCTGCTAGTCGATATCCTATTGATGATCATGGGTCTGTAACCTTGTTTCTCCAACTTGCGGGCATGTTGTTTCAAGGTGTAAACAAGCACCAAATCTCCTACTCGTAATCTCTTGTCTTTAATATGGGCATCAAAGTAGGCTTTCTATCTCTTATTAGCGGCATAAATTCCTACTTCTGCTCACAGTCTTGTTTCTCCCAAACGTTCTAGGTCAAGTATTCTAGAGGAAAGCTCATGACCTGTCCATTCGTACTCCTGAGCAATCTTGAGTGTGGGTATCAAAAAATCTAAAGGCAACATGGCATTCTGGCCAAACACCATTTGGAATGGTGTAGCATTAAGCACTATTTTATAGGCTACGTGATAAGCCCACAAATCATGGTGTAATTGTTGGTCCCAATCCGAATGTTGATTATTCACTATTTTGGTAAGAATGTTGCACAAAAGGTTATTAGTACTCTCAGGCTATCCATTAGCTTAAGGATGATACAGTGCCGACTTCTTGTGTACAACCATAAAGTCTTGTAATAGATATTCAATAACCTCGTTTAAGAGGTGAGTACCCCTATCGCTTACAAGCTCTATATGAAGTCCATATCTTGTGAAGACATTCTCAAACAAGAACTTAGTAGTGGTGCATGCATTGTTTTTCCTGGTGGCCTTAGCTTCTACCCACTTTGTAAGATATTCAGTGGCAACTATGATGTACTCACCATGGGAATTCCTTGCAGGGGTATTAATAGGTCCCACAAAATCTATTCCCCATTTTGAGAATACACGCCCTCCCATCATGGGTCATAGGGGCATCTCATCCCCGCGTTATGGGATACTGAGTCCTTTGACATACATCACATCATTTGATGTAGGTGTGGGCATCCATATGCAGAGTGGCCCACCATAATCCTGAAAATAATATGGCTTTGATAATGCGATCAGGTCCAAAATGGCCTCCTACTGCACCCTAGTGTGCAGCTTCCAATAGATTAAGATTCTCTTTCGTGCACACATATCCTCAGATAACCATCTCATCCTCGCTTATACAAATTATCACCAATGAGCTTGTATTCTAAGGCCTCTATTCTAAGCTGCATCTACGTGCTATCGTCATGTCCTCTGGAAAGATATGTGTCCTTAGGTAAGTAACTAACGGTTCACTCCAGTCTGGCATTAGGGTCACCTGGTACAAAGTGGCATGTTCTATTGGGGGTCTATTACCACACTTAGAACATTCATCACATAGTCATCGGACATCTTTTTCCATTGACGGCCAATACACACCTAACCTTTTTAAGTTTGATAGTGTGGCTTGTCTAGAATGGTGTTGCTCCAATGCACCTACATGTGCTAATTGCAACCAATTGTTATACTCTTGTTCTTCTACACAACAGGCAAGGATATTTTGGTGGTCTTGCCTATAGATACTTCTTGCAAGAAGTTGGTATCTATGCACTCTCACCACCTCTTTCTCTTGGGTTTTTACTTGAGGGTTCTTAGGTCCGTATGTCAGTATTGGAACTAAAGACTTGGCCCATTCAGGGACAACCTCAACATTGAAGAGGTATGCATCTGGTAGCTCATCTGCTACCCCAGAAGCTACTTCTCCTGAAGTTATCCTAGAGAGGTGATCCGCTCTTAAGTGTGTTTTCCCCTTTTTAACTACTACTTCAAAATAATATTCCATCAAGAGTAAAAACCAACATATTAATCTACCAGAGTTGCATGGTTTGTTGACCAAGTACAAAAGAGCTTGGTGGTCGGTAAAGAATTTAAACTTATTTGCCAATAAATAATGGTGAAACTTCTTCACCGCATAGACCATTCCTAGTCCTTCTCTCACTATAGTGGTGTAATTTCTCTCTACAGCATTCAACTGCCTGTTGGCATATGCAATGGGTAAATCTATATTTCCCTCCTTTGTGGGTTGTGCCAACACACATCGTATGGCATGATTAGAAGCATCTACGTGTACATGAAAAGGTTTGTTCCAATTAGGTACCACTAGAATAGGTGCAGAACACAATCACCGTTTAAGCTCACTAAATGAACTCTCGCATTCTTCTGTCCACTCAAAGTTGGTTAACAGGTTGTAGAGTGGTTTAGCAATGATTGCATACATATGTATGAATCGTCGGTAATAACCACAATGGCCCATAAATGTTTGTGCTTCTTTGATGTTCTTTGGCCTAGGTAATTCATTGATTACTCGTACCTTATCTTCATCTCTGGAGATTCCATTTTTTGAGAATATATGGCCAAGTATCTTGCCTTGCCTGAACATAAAAACACACTTCTCTAGGTTTAAATAGACTTGATATTCCCTACACTTTTCGAAGATGCATTCATGCTCAGGGATATGTTGTGGTCGAAGTACTGAGTGAGCACACAGGTCATCCACATACACTTCTAGGTTTTTTCTTAAAAACTCTTTGAACACATGGCACATCAACCTTTGGAAAGTTTTAGGTGCGTTCGTTAGCCCAAAAGGCATTACATGAAACGCAAAGATACCCCACTCAACGGCACATGCTTTCTTGTGTTGGTCCTCGGGGGCAATGGCAACTTGGTTATAGCTTGAGAATCCATCAAGTTGTACACTTCCTTGCCTACGACTCTTTCCAATAGGTGTTTTGTAATGGGTAGAGGGTAACTATCCCTAATGGTGGAAGCATTGACCTTCTTTAAACTAATGCACACTCTCATCTTACCATTCTTCTTAGGCACGACTACGATGGGTGAGACCCCTTCGGTATGTTCTATTTCATAGATGAATCCAGCTTCTATGAGTCTGTCTATTTCTTCCTTGATTTTCAATGCATAATTGTCATTATACATATAGGCCTTTTGCTTAGTGGGTATCCTATGGGAACATATGTCAGGATCTACCCCTTTCAAATCTTTGTAACTCCATGCAAACACATCCTTATACCTCTTCAATAGAGCAATCAAACTTTCTTCCTCCTCGTCATTTAAATCATGTCCTATGTACGTGCATCGTTCTTCTCCTTCCTCGATTGCCACTACGACTTTCTTCATGGTTTCCTTATTGTCATAGGCTTCTCCCAAACTTTTGTCTCTTTTGGGCATTCGGATCATGATTTTTCGATCTTCCACCACATATTTCCTAAAGTTTTCTGGCACTTCCATCAAGGGTTCTTCCTCCTCAGTTTTCACACTCTTTTTCTTCCTCACCTTTTGATCTCGTTGACTAGATCTTGAATTTTCCCTTTCCTTCCTAGAAGTGATGAGTTCTGGGGACATGGCGTCTACCCAGCCTAGAAATTCCTCTTCAGGTGAGCATTTAGGTGTGTTCAAATCTACTTCCCATCCCACGTCATTCACTTGCTTACTGCATTTAGAGATTTCTTCTTTAGGATTATCCTCTTTTGTTTTCTCTCTTACTAGGCTTACGGTGAAGATGGATATATCATATCCATCTTTGTCACAATGGGGGGTCCATTGTTCTTCCTTAATTGCAATATCCATACTCATTAAGATCACTGCCTAGCCATGGGGTTTGAATTCCTCGTCTGGAAATACTATGGGGACATATGCGCAATGGGTTTGGAAGTGTGTCCTACTCGTGACGTCCTTGTTGTAGCACCCTCCTCCTCCTTGGTTGCGATTTTACACATCCACAGGTGTGTATCCTCATGCAACCATGATGGATTTGATGTTAAGGAATGTACCCATTCCTTCTCCTATTCATTTCTATGTATTGTATTCCATTGCAAAGGTGGCACGTCCCTATGTGAATAGTCTGTGAGGTTCACTTTCGTGGTTACTCCTAGGTATTGTAAGTACAAAGAGTTGGTTCCCCAATCTTGTACAACCTCCAACTCTTGCATAAAAGGTCTACCTAAGAGCATCTCGTATGCTTGATTCTTCCCAAAATCGCATATTGCAAAGGTGTGATCAAATTCTACTCCACAATCGGATAGGGTAATTCCTTCCAACAGTCCTAAATGCCTTTCGATGTGTCCATCTGCCATCTACGGCTTCATCCTAGTAGATCTAAGGGCTCGTTTTGCCCCACATTTCCACAGTGAAGTGGTTGCGATGGCTAATCCTGGCTTTGGTAGTGTGACCCTTGTACGTAATGGGCAAATAAGTGTTACGTTCCTCTCCTTCACTCGCATTGCCCACTTTATCTAGGGGAATTTGAGCCTTCCTTTCCTCGTGCGCTTGGTCTAGAGGAGGTTGTGGCTATTTCTGGGAACTAGTTTGCTACATGTTTCCATAGTTCAAGTTTGATCTTCAACAGCTCGTCCAAGGTCAAAATGGCATTGCACTTTAGTGTTCCTAATAGCTTCGGTATTTCTAGGAAGAAATGAGTTCTCTCCCCTTACTCGAATAGTGGGAGTTTTCACTTGAACTGAACAGTCTTCCCAAGGGCCCGTAAAGTGAGGTAACTCTTGCAAGGAGTTAGATTCAAAACAAATGTGCTCACTTGGCCAATCATCCACTTGATCTCCATAGATAGATGGGACATCTATAGGGAACTGTTCTCTTGAGTCATCAATCTCGAGTATGGGTGGTCGAGATTCTTGTTCCTGTCTCCATCTTTCTTCTTGAATCTCTTTCAGATGGTGTGTGAATCCATGTACCCCGTTTGGTGATTTTCTAGGTCCGACCTAGCCCGTTCGAATAGAGTGGTCTTCAAGGGTTCCATTGGGCTAGTTTGTGTTTTGGAGCTGACTTTTGCATGGTTAGATGCGACTTGCCCTAGTTTCTCTAGGAGTCCTTGAAAATGTAACCCAGGCCTGGCCATAATTTCCCAGTTAAGTATTTTGATGCTTCAAACATTTCCTGGGCTAATTCCACCATTTTCATGCATAGTTTGGTTCACTAAATTTCTAAGTCAGCTCTTGGGTAATTCTTGCTAGATTCTCCTACTTGCGGTCCTTCTTGTATTCTCACTTGATAGGCTTTGAACATCATATCAAGGTTTTCTAGGGTGGGGTCTGCCAGTACTGATCCTGGTTTAGAGGTGATTATTCGTGGTTCAGCCTCCTATGATGTCATTTCTAAATTTTAGCTCTGGTTTCCCTTAGGCTTTCCTTAACTCATTGATCTTTTTACCCCATTTCCTCTTTGTCGCTCTCGTGACTCTTTCCAAGTTCTAGTTTTCTTTCTTGTTGATTCTCCTACTTCAATGGCTTAAGCTATTTTTCCTGGATTTTTTGGTTGTGTTTGCCTTTGTGCTTGGGCTCTAGTAACTGTGTGGATGGGTATGTATTGAGGTATGGAACCTTCGAAATGCTACACTATGCCTATCACATTGATGGAAGTCACTTTCATAGAGGCATTCGCAAGGTTTCTGGGGCAATCTCTTATGAAGTGATCCTTTCCACATTTAGGGAAAAAGCCTTGAATATTGAAATATTATGGCTACACTGCAGTTGTTGCATGTGGACAATCTCGTACGAAGTGGTCTCCTTGGCATTTAAAACATGGTCCTTTGGGTGCTTGTGGTCTTAGTTGTCTAGCCTGTGGGCTTGGGTTGGGGTTTGTGTACATGATCTGAGCATAATTTGGTTCCTAGATTTGCTCATACACAGGGTTCTCATAGTATGGGTCTGAGTTTTCCAGTGACTCTTTGTAATACGTCGGTGGGCTATCCACATGAGTGGAGTCAAAACTGTTTGCATTAGGGTCATTATCTATGATCAAAGGAGTCGTGGGTACTAATGCCATGTTGGAATTCTCCTCTGGTGTAGCATACTTTACCGAAACTACATTAGCAAGGGTAGAGGTTGTTGTCCTAGGATAGGTTGCGGTCTTGGCTATGCTTGATATGGCACTTGATGCTAAGGGGGGCTCGATAATATTGTTGTGGCTGGTACTGCCCTTGGTATGTACCTGGCTGATATTGTTGAGGGTAGTTCTGCCTAACCACTTGTTTGTTATATGGACAATCCTAAGTAGTGTGATTTGTATATCTTCGCTCTATAGTACAATATGTTCTGTTGGAGTTTCCTATGGGTTGCAAGGCATGTGGACACATGTTCGTCATATGGTCATCTCCACAAGTATAACACATTCGAGGAGGGGCTAATTTGATGCCTGGTTTGCTAGAAACTCCCAATCGTTTGGCCACTTGTTTCGCTAAGTCCTCTCTTGAGTTGGAGCGCCTAGATGAAGTTTCTGTGGTGCTATCCGAGTCTCTACGAACCTTAGGAAGTTCTAGCTCATCTCCTAAGGTATCCTCTATGTCTACACAGATACGTAATCATTGATCCAAGGTTCTTGGCTCCTTCAAGAAAATGTATGATCTTAGCTTAGCACTCAAAAGGCCGTCTATGAACAAAGCTATCAATTTAGCTTGAGTGGGTACTTCCAATGGGGGACATCTTTCTATGTAATGTCTAAATCTTCGACTGGCCATCCTTACTGTCTCTTGGGGGTTTGTTTGAATGTGTGTATCAAAGAAGACGTGTTGTGTCTGATTCCACTCTTGGAAAAGTCTGTAATGAAGGATTCCATAATGTGGTGGATGTCTCTAAATTGATGTTGGAGCAATGGTCGGAACCAATCCAACGCATCACCCTTTAGAGTGAGTCCAAAGGCATTAAATTGTGTAAACATGTCTTCAACTTGTTCAGCCTGTAACACCTGCTTGAATTCTACTACGTGCTCATAAGGATCTCCCGATCCATCAAAGAAATTTTTTATAGCCTTCACTAATTGAGTAGGCCTCAAGGCTCTAGGATGGTCTCTTGGTCTAGGTAGGGGAAAACTATCCCCACCCCTATGAGCCCTATGAGCCCTAAGAGGTTCTCTTTCAATCCTTCCACTTTCGGTGGGGATCCTCTCCCTTCCTATGCGATGGATGAAACTACTCTCTGCTCCTTCCTTGTTCTTCTCTCTGTGTCATTGAGATGTGCCAACACCCACACTATCCTTAAGTTCTTGCGATCTCACTAGAGGTAAACCTAATTCTCCTCCCCATTTGTATGCATGTCGTCCATGTTCTGTGACCTTATACATTTGTTCTGAGGTGTCATCTAAGTATACTACCTTTCCTAGAATTTTTGGGTCTTTCAGTTCGTAAATCATGTTTGTTCCTACCGTAGTAGGATGCTCTGGCCTATATCTCCAAAAGGCTTCGTCAGTTTCCTTATTCCATAACAATTCTATACTCCTATTGTCTTCAGGCATCCACTTAGGAGTTATCACCCTTGTTAGTACAGATTTTCCTCTTGGTGTTCTGGGTTCCTCAATCTATTTACCATGTCCTTCCATATCTATGTCTACATTTTCTACCATCTCTCCTAGGTTGTTGGTTGAGTGCGCCCTAATTGCAACGATATGCATGGTCCCTTCCTTGTCTATGTAAGCATTGTTTTTTAACTTAACGACTCGATGTTCTAATCCCATAGGTTGATCGGGATTATGAAGTTGAATTATTGACCTCTGAAGGTCATCCTCATATACCCGGGCACCCAATCTATTCGTACAAATGTACTCCAACTGAATCTTGTAGGGTCCCTCCGTCTTTCCTAGGTGGGCTACATTAAACGATACCCATGTTGAAATACATATCCGAGTCACTTGTATCTGAGCTAACCTCATACGGATACCTGCGTAGTTGTTGTGCCCACGATCGTGTTGTAGTTCTTATGCTAGCCTCGAAAGATCGGACACTCTGTTTATCACTTTTCCCTAAGTATTTTCCAAAACTTCGGTTCATTACTCCTAATCTCACCTTGTCGCGCTCGCCCCTTTAATTCAGTCAATCACTTAGTTCTTTTTTAATTTTCTTTAGAGCTTCTTTTCTTGTTCGCATTTGTCGCAAGGAATCGTTTTGATATGTTTTGAGTTTAATTCATTTGAGTGTTGCATATTCAATTTACAAAAAAAACCTTTAGGCTTAGTCCCTTCACCCATTTACGTGTTCGCTCATCAGCTACTTACCACTCAATGAACTAGGGTGATACCTAGCTACACTAGGAGTCCTAAGACACTCTGTTGATCAAAATATAACTATACTCAAAGAAATCGTCAACAATTCAAGGAATGGAAATTCCACTTGCAGAGTTCTCCTGGACTTAAAAAGCAGCTGTTTTGACTTTGCCCGAGAACTCAAGGTACTTGCCCACTTCTTCTTTTTCTCTATGCCACACACAAGATTTCACAAATAATGTCCAAAGATTGGCCCAAAGAAATTGAAAATTTGTGCAAAAAACCCTAATTTTGCGTTTTGTCAGACAGTCGCGATGGTTAGACACAATCACGATGATCAGTCACAATCACAATGGTGTGACACCCATGATGGTCAGAAGTCACGATGGTCAAGCCCTACGATGATCAGTCACAGTCGTGACTGTCAAGTCACAACGATCACTCAGGATCACGACGATCAACCGACGATGATCAGTGAGGATTGCGATGGTCAATTCACGATGGTCAAACGCGATGGTCAGGTCATGAAGATCAAGCACAATCATGATGATCAAGCCACAATGGCCAGTCAAAATCACGATTGTCAAGCACCGTGATGATGGTGAGTCACCGTCACAATGGTGAGATGCGATCGCGATGGCATGAGCCAATCGCCATGATGGTCAGTGACCGTCGTGATGGTTAGTGACCGTCGCGATGATGAGATGTAGTCATGATGATGTGTCATCATCATGATGGTCAAAAAATTATGCAATTTCACAAAATCAAGCATAGATGTGTGCAAGCGCTTACTTGGGCTCCTCCTTCATGCAAAAAGTTTGCACAAATTCATACCTTTCCTGACAGTCATGATAGTCAGCTTCAACAGCAATTTTTTGAGAAAAAATGGAGTTTTTACGTGTGTTTCCAGCAAATCCATGGTGTCCAGAGGCTGCCTTGCAAGATAAGTGCAATAGAAAACACGAATATACACCTGCAAAATCTCTTTCACTCTTGCACACACACAAATGAGGGAAAGAGAAGAGAAAGGGGAAATATGATTGATTTTTGGTTATTTTTTGGAGTTTGAGATAATGATAGGGAATGATACTAGAGAAATAGAAGAGTAAAAGTGTGTAAAAACTAACTAAAAACAACAAAACAACAAAGAAACTTTACCTTCCAACGATTTTCTCCAATACACTTACCATCACACGCTCAACCTAGAGCTTGTCCCTGACAACGACACCAAATTTGGTGTCACTCTAGCACAATGGAAAGTACCAACATGAGGAGCTTCACCTCGTAATTGTCAATCCACGGAGAGTTTAGGCCGATATGAAGATCAAGAGCGAATGATGTGCATGAAAAACATGGTGAGAAACGCAAGAACATACACACACATGCATACACATAAACTAGGAAAGTCGTGATGGAGATCAATGGAAGGCAAGAAAAGAACTCATAATCATATTCATCATCATCTAGTTACAATAGCTCTTCTACCTCTAGCTCATAGGTCCAATCATAAACTAACAACAACCTCAAAATGAGCTCTCTAGCTCTATTTATAGTTTTTTGTCTAGTTTTGACCGGTTTCACATCTAGTGACCGACATAGTTAAAAAATGGGTTCTACCTCTAATTTGAACTATCTAACAGCTTCCAAAAAATTACAAAAATTGGTTTTAGCTTTCTAGTTGGACTCCTCAAGCTCGAGCACTCCTCGGCTTGCACAAAATGGAGTGGCACTCGCAATAATTGGATATATGTACATATATTACATTGTTTTAGTGATAAAAATCATTGTTGCCAAGATGCAATCTTCTAAGTAGTTTTAAGTGCTTTCTCTTCTTCTATGACATGAATGTTGGAATAAATCAATCCCAAATTGATGATTATGAAGAACTTGAAGAAATTCAAGAATCAAAATGAAGCCAAAGAAGTCATTTGAGAAAATGAAGAGCTCTCATAAATGTAGCTTGTATACATATGTACATTACAAATGAAAATTCTTGTACTTTGAGTACAAATGGTCATTAGAATGATAAGGAGTAATGCAATAGACATGGGATGAGTCTAGAAAAATATGTATATAAGTCAATAATGTAAAGAAATATAAATGTGAGTCATTAGAAGCCAAGTATCCATGAGATAGATGTGTAGAGAGTCATCTCCAGGAGCTAGCATCGAGTCTTTCTCTGATTTCTCTCAGCCTGATCATCTAGATCAAGAAATATTTTGTACACATCTAATCTAGAAGTTAATCAAGCTATGTTCAAATTTTCATGGTCCAATTCCTTTCAGGATCTGTGTATGATCAATAGGAACATGTATATGTAAAGTCTCCAGATAGAACTCTCATAGTCACGCACTTTTCTTGTCAATGTTTTGCTTGGATCTCAGTGCACAGTGTAAAGTTTTTGATGAATAAGCATTCAAAATATAAGTTAGAAGGTAAGGAAGTTATGGCTAAAAACATTTAGCAAAACAGGACTTGTACTGTGAGAAATCAACCTTAGAAGTTGACTATGTCAAAGTCGTTTGTTTAGGAACATAGTTTCTGACATACCTTTGATCTTAATGATCAAATCAGAGTTTTAATGATTCTTTTGAAGGTCTAATGGTTGATATGATTGCGCAAAGGTAGCATGGAGATATGTGCATCATAAGATTAAAGAAATTTGAAGTAATGTGCAGGTAATGAAGTCAAATTCTGAAGCAGACTTCTTGAAGAAGAAACTTTTTCACTCAGAGAAATGATAGTAAATGATTTGGTAAATTAAGGTAACATTTTGTGTAAAGGTTGATCTACAACTGATATGGATGTGCTCTTAAATCAGTATAGATCAAGCCTTTGGGATTTAGAGGTCTCCAAGTTTGGTATCAGAGCAAAAGGTTCAATATAAAGTGAAGTAAAGAGCATTGAAAGTCCCGACTGTTGTAGACATTGAAGTTTCTTCAAATTGAAGGTGGACAAGATCAAAGGTTTGAAGACAACCTGAAGAAGTGTGAAGATTGAGATCGAAAGGATCTGAAAGATTAAAGCTTTACATTAAAGGTACAAAATATATTCATTCATCCTAATATTTGCAGAAGTTAAAGATCAAAGATGGGAGAAAGCTTGTAGATTGATAAGCTAGATAGGGAGAACTCTCCAGCTTGCTCCATGAGGATGGAGGCACACCTCATGAGAAAAGATTTGATGGCATTCATCATAGGAGAAGAAGAAAAGCCTGAGTTTGAATATCCTAGTGTTCCAACTAGGGAAGAGCTTGTAAATTTGAAGAACTCGATGAAGAAGGATGCTCAAGCTAGGAGCATCATTTACATGGGTGTAAATGATTATCTTCTACCTCATATTAGAGGATTAGAAAGTGCAATAGATGGTGGAATGCTTCGGAAGAGCATTTCCAAAATACAACCAAGTCAAGGAAGTCCTCATTATGGAGAGAGTTCACAACCTTCAAGAAAAAGAGCTCACAATCAATTTCTGATTATGTGGCAAGACTGAAGGATATTGCAGATAGCTTGGGAGCAGTAGATGAAGATATTGAAGAGGATAAGTTGGTAAGACAAATACTTATAGTTCTGAGAGGAGATGAGAAATGGAAGCCTTTCATATTGTCCATAGAATTGTCATTAGATCATTTTACTCCTGATCTTAATCAATTGCTAGGACACATGCTAACTTTTGAGCATGACATTAAGGGAGACAATGATAGGAGTGCAAGTCAAGCTATGTACTCCAAGGACAAGAAAAAGAATGGCAAAAGGAAGTAGTCAAATGATGATGAAGGATCTTCAAGCCAAGTCAATTTCAAAAGAGGAAAGATGAACTCAAGAGGTAAAGGAAGAGGAGATAAGAATAAAGATAATGTTAGAGCTTGTTGGATTTGTGGCAGAACAAATCATTTGGCAAATGATTGTTGGTATAATAATCAAAATGGTGGAAGCTATAATCAGAGTTTCAATCAAAGAGGTAGAGGAGGCAGAAATCAAAGAGGTAACTTCAGAGGAAGAGGTGGTAGGACTCCATATGCTAGAGGAGGTGGAAGAAGCTTTCAACCTCAGTCCTACAATAACAACTATTATAATTATGCATCAGATCAGAAGGATGCCATGACTCTCATCTTGAATGCAAGACATGAAGTAGTAGGGAGAAGATCAAAGGGTATTCTATATTGACTCGGGATGTAGCAATCATCTGAATGGCAACATATCATTGATGACTGACATGGAAGCAAAGGTGAGTGGACATACAGTTCAAATAGGAGATAACACCAAGCATAAAGTGGAAAGCATTGGATCAGTGAAGACAAGAGTGGAAGTACACTCTTAAGCAAGGTACTTTATGTTCCTACTATTCCTAAAAACTTGATAAGTGTAGGACAAATTGTGGAGAAAGGATATGAAGTCAGATTCACAAATAATGGTGTTTATGTGCAAGATCCAAATCAGGGATATAGAAGCATCATTGCAGGTAAAAAAGAAGGAAGGCTTTTTACTCTCAAGGTCCAAGGTAATGTGGGACATGCATTATTTACTTATGGAAGTCAAAAGATGTCTGAGTTAGATCTATGGCATAAAAGGTTAGGTCATTTCAATGAGAGAGCCATAAAAGAAATGTCAAAGAATGATGTAGTGCTTCGATTGCCAAATGTTGAAGGTCAACACATGGTATACAAGTGTGAAGCTTGTCAATTAGGTAAAGCACACAAAAGTTCATACAATAAATTAGGATACAAGTATTCAAACATGCTTGAGTTGGTTCATACAGATGTGTGGGATCCTTCAAGGGACTATAGCATAAATGGATCCAGATATTATGTGTTGTTGTTTGTTGATGATGCAACAAGATGGATTACACTTTATGTAATCAAGGACAAATCTGAAGTGTGTTCAAGACATTCAAGCATTATCATGCTTATGCAGAAAGGATTACAAGACAAAAGCTCAAGAGGTTGAGATCAGATGGAGGGGGAGAATATTTTTCTAAAGATTTTGATGATTATTTGTGGAACGCACGTATAAAAAGAGAAGTAACTTGCAGGTACTCCCCTCAACAAAATGGATTTGCAGAAAGAAGAAATAGAACTCTTGTAGAGTTTGTAAGATCAATGATGAAAGAGAAGAATTGTCCAAACTACTTATGGGCAGAAGCTGTCAACATCTTGTGAATAGGTTACCCTGCAAAGCTTTGGATGGTAGAACACCTTATGAAGCATGGTGGGGTAAGAAACCTACTCTTGATCATTGTAAAGTATTTGGATGTTTAGCATATGCTTATGTTCTGTCGGGAATCAAACTCACAACCTCCCAGTTAGGAGTGCGATGGGGTAACCACTTGCCCCAAAATCCATGGTTGAGGATTACTTCCTAATCCTCTCTCTTAAGGCGTGGTTCAACCATCTCCTACTAGGATTATGTGGTATTCCTCCCCCTTTAGACTGAGCATTGCCCTCAATGCTCACTTGTGGACCCTCATAACTCTCTTGGACCCACTTTCCATGCATGAGTGTTTCCATCAAACTCAAACTCTAGCCCATGGACCAAATTTGGACCTATCCTACCCCCCTCTATGGGTGCCCAAATGCCCATGCACCTTCATCTAAGACTAGTTTCACACTCACCACGGATAAGCGCTTTTTCCAAGTGCCCATGGATGTACCCTGGCAGGATGTACCCTGACAAGTGTACCCTGACAGGATGTACCCTGAGATGCGCCACGTCGTGTCGCCGTCTACCAAGCCCGATTTTGCAACTAGGCTCTGATACCAATGTCGGGAATCGAACTCACAACCTCCCGGTTAGGAGTGCAATGGGCTAACCACTTGCCCCAAAAGCCATGGTTGAGGATTACTTGCTAGTCGTCTCTCTTAAGGCGTGGTTCAACCTTCTCCTACTAGGATTATGTGACATATTCCTTCTCAATTAATACATAAGCTAGAACCCAAAGCAGAGAACTATGTGTTTATTGGGTATGATGATAGACAGATGGGTTACGGATTGTGGAGTCCATCTACAAATCAATTCCTTGTTACAAAAGATGTTTCATTTGATGAGCAAAGCACATGGTATACAGGGTCGACAAATGATTATGCAGATGTTGAAGTAATACAAAGGAAAGGGAAGACTAAAGAGATTGATGATGTTGATTGTAAAAATAAATTGCAAGGCAATGATGAAGATAGGCCAAGATTTGATCCAGAATCAAATGTGGCTGAGACTTCAAGAAGTGCAGAGGTCAGAAGATCTTTGAGAGAAGAAAAGAACCTATCAGGTATAGCTATGATACATCTTTCTTAACAACAAAAGATTATGCTTATATTGTGAAGACAAAAGAAGATCCAACCACATATGAAGAAGCTAAAGGTAAACAAAATTGGGAGAAGGCAATGCAAGAAAAGTATGACGCTCTACTTGAGAATGAGACATGGGAATTGATGTCAAGACCAAAGAACTAGAAGGTAATTGGATGTAAGTGGGTGTATAAGACAAAAAGGTTTGCAAATGAGGTGTCTAGATACAAAGCTAGACTTGTGGTTAAACGTTATGCCCAAACTTATGGGGTAAATTATGATGAAACATTTAGTCCAGTTTCTAAGATTTCTACAATTAGATCTCTAATTGATATTGCTGCTTGTAAGGGATAGAAGTTGTCACAATCAGATATGAAGAATGCATTTCTGAATGGATATATTGCAGATGAAGTGTACATGGAGCAACCAGAGGGTTTCATGGATTCAATTGGATCATATTATGTATGTAAGCTCAAGAGAGCTTTGTATGGTTTGAAGTAGGCCCCAAGGGCATGGAATTATAGGCTTGTTAATTTCTTGAATGAATGTGGATATCAAGCTTCAAAGGCATATAGTAGCTTGCTAGTAAAGGCAAGTGAAGATTGGTATATATACATGTGTATTTATGTTGATGATATTATTGTCACAAGTACAGATGATCAAGGAATCAAGGAGCTTAAGAAACAAATTGAGAAGGAGTTTAAGGTAAGTGATTTGGGAAACTTGTCTTATTTCTTAGGAATGCAGATTGTGTATACTCAACATGGAGTATATGTTACACAAGAGAGATACTTGAAGAATCTTCTGGTGAAGTTCAACATGGAAGATTGCAGACCTTCAACCACACCTTTGGAGGTAAATCATAAGTTGAGTAGATATGGAGGAGAAGAATTTAATGACATGAGGAAATATCAAAGTTTAGTAGGTAGTTTGATTTATGCTACCTTGAAAAGACCAGACCTATCATATGCAGTGGGTGTCTTATCACAATTTATGCATTGTCCAAAGAAAACTCATTGGATTGCAACTCAAAGGGTACTCAGATATATCAAGGGAACTCTGAGTGAAGGTTTGTATTATGGTTTTACTTATGACATAAGAATCAAAGTGTTCAGTGATGCAGATTGGTTAGGTAATTTAGATGATAGAAGGTCTACTCATGGTTATCTCTGTTATATTGGAGATAAATTAATTTCTTGGTGCTCAAAGAAGCGACATACAGTTGCTTTGTCATCCATAGAAGCTGAGTATAAAGGAATGGTAGAGGCTGCAAAAGAAGTGATATGGTTGAAGACCTTATTGAAAAGCTTTGGAACTCATCAGAGTACTCCAATTATTTTTTGAGACAACATGAGTTCATTATATTTGGCAGCTAATCTTGTTTTTCATGCCATGACTGAAAACATAGAGATTCAATATCATTTGTTGAGAGAAAAGGTACTTGACAAAGAGATTGAAGTATTGTATACATCAACAAAAGAGCAAATTCTAGATATGTTGACAAAGAGCTTAGATGGACCTAAGCTATAGAAGTTTAAAGAGAGGGCAGGAATAAAGAAGAATGATATAATCACGATTAGTAATTGAGGGGGAGCTATTGGAACAAAGCAATCCCAAATTGATGATTGTGAAGAACTTGAAGAAAGTAAATAGTCAAAATGAAGCCAAAGAAGTCATTTGAGAAAATGAAGAGATCTCAGAAATGTAGCTTGTATACATATGTACATTACAAATGAAAATTCTTGTACTTTGAGTATAGATGGTCATTAGAATGATAAGGAGTAATGCAATAGATGTGGGATGAGTCTATAAAAATATGTGTATAAGTCAATAATGTAAAGAAATATGAATGAGATTCATTAGAAGCCAAGTGTCCATGAGATAGATGTGTAGAGAGTCATCTCTAGGAGTTAGCATCGAGTCTTTCTCTGATTTCTCTCAGCTTGATCATGTGGATCAAGAAATCTTTTGTACACATATAATCTAGAAGCTAATCAAGCTATGTTAAAATTTTCATGGTCTAATTCCTTTCACAATGTCTGTATGATCAATAGGAACATGTATATGTAAAGTCTGCAGATAGAACTCTTAGAGTCGCACACTTTTCGTGTCAATGTTTTGCTTGAATCTCAGTGCACAATGTAAGGTTTTTGATGAACAAGCATTCAAAATCTAAGTTAGAAGGTAAGGAAGCTGTGGATAAAAGCATTTAGCAAAAAAGGACTTGTGCTATGAGAAATCAACCTGAGAAGTTGACTATGTCAAAGTCCCTTGTTGAGGAAGATAGTTTCTGACATACCTTCGATCTTAATGATCAAATCAGAGTTTTAATAATTCTTTTGAAGGTCTAATGGTTGATATGATTGCACAAAGGTAGCACGGAGATATATGTATCATTAGATTAAACAAATTTGAAGTAATGTGCAAGTGATAAGGTCAAATTTTGAAGCAGACTTCTTGAAGGTATCAAAGCAAAAAGGTGCAGTATAAAGTGAAGTAAAGAGCATTGAAAGTCCCAACTGTTGCAGACATTGAGGTTTCTTCAAATTCCAGGTGGACAAGATCAAAGGTTTGAAAAAAACATGAAGAAGTGTGAAGATTGAGCTTGAAAGGATCTGAAAGACTGAGCTTTACATTAAAGGTACAAAGTATATTCATTCATCATAATATTTGCAGAAGTTAAAGATCAAAGATGGGAGAAAGCTTGCAGATTGATAAGCTAGATAGGGAGAACTATCTAGCTTGGTCCATGAGAATGGAGGCACACCTCATGAGCAAAGATTTGATGGCATTCATCACAGGAGAAGAAGAAAAGCCTGAGTTTGAAGATCCTAGTGTTCCAACTAGGGAAGAGCTTGCAGATTTGAAGAACTGGATGAAGAAGGATGCTCAAGCTAGGAGCATCATGTACATGGTTGTAAATGATTATCTTCTACCTCATATTAGAGGATTAGAAAGTGCAACAGATGGTGGAATGCTTTGGAAGAGCATTTCCAAAACACAATCAAGTCAAGGAAGTCCTCATTATGGGCAGAGTTCACAATCTTCAAGAAAAAGAGCTCACAATCAATTTCTGATTATGTGGCAAGAATGAAGGATATTGCAGATAGCTAGGGAGCAGTAGATGAAGATATTGAAGAGGATAAGTTGGTAAGACAAATAATTACAAGTCTGAGAGGATATGAGAAATGGAATCCTTTCATATTGTCATTAGATCATTTTACTCTTGATCTTAATCAATTGCTAGGACACATGCTAACTTTTGAGGAGGACATGAAGGGAGATAATGATAGGAGTGCAAGTCAAGCTATGTACTCCAAGGACAAGAGAAAGAATGTCAAAGGGAAGCAGTCAACTGATGATGAAGGATCTTCAAGCCAAGTCGATTTCACAAGAAGAAAGATGAATTCAAGAGGTAAAGGAAGAGGAGGTAAGAATAAAGATAATGTTAGAGCTTGTTGGATTTGTGGCAGAACAAATCATTTGGCAAATGATTGTTGGTATAACAATCAAAATGGTGGAAGCTATAATCAGAGTTTCAATCAAAGAGGTAGAGGAGGCAGAAATCAAAGAGGTAACTTTAGAGGAAGAGGTGGTAGGACTTCATATGCTAGAGGAGGTGGAAGAAGCTTTCAACATTAGTCCTACAATAACAACTATTAGAATTATGCATGAGATCCGGAGGATGACATGACTCTCATCTTGAATACAACACATGAAGCAGTAGGAGAAGATCAAAGGGTATTCAATATTGACTCAGGATGTAGCAATCATCTGAGTCGCAACATATCATTGATGACTGACATGGAAGCAAAGGTGAGTGGACATACAGTTCAAACAGGAGATAAATGTTGGTGCATGACAACCATCAATTGAAGTTATGGATGAAGGGTTGAAGTCAAAGAATGAAGAAAAGACCAGCAAATGAAGCTTGAAGATAGTGCATATTCAGGAAATGAAGACTTGTATACATATGTACATTAAACTTATAGGTAGCTCACATATACCTTTAGTTTTGATCACGAGCTTGTACATATATGCCTATATATACAAGAAGAATGTTGGGGTATGTATGAGAGATGATGAATTAGAAGTTACGAGAGCCACTGGACACTTCAGAAGTGAAGGAAACATCTCTCATCATCAGATGTAAAGTTTTCTGGAAATGAAGAATAGTTGCGCTTGATATTTCCTGAGTTCTCCTTGTGTGCTTGATCATTTCAAGAATCCTTTTGTAGATGTCTAATTACATATTTAATGCATCTATGGCTAAGATTTGAGAGCCTAATTGTAAACACGTTGAGAGAATTATGAGTAGGAAAATTTGTAAGTGTAAAAGTGTTGAGTCTCTTCTGAAACAAGCGCAATCTCGATGGTCAAAGAATTGATCAGTTCTTAGTGCACAGTGTAAATTTTTGCACAAATCAAGAGTAAAAATCTAAGTTGGAAGGTAAGCCATCCATGGCTAAAAGCATTTGATGAAATGGCTTCTAGTTTGGCAGAACCATGTGTTAGAAGTTGCAGGTGTCAAAATCGATTATACTGAAGAACAGTTTCAGACATAGGTGAACTGTTTGATTCATTTCTCAAGATCTACTGAGTCTTTTGAAATGATTTAACTTGGAGGTGCACAAACATTAGGCGATACCTTGTGCAAGGTTTTATCAAAAACTTTACACATTTGAATAGTCAATGAGTGTATTATGTGCAGCAGACTTTTCTGAGAAATAATTCTCTTCATAGTTAGTTCAAAATTTTGATACTCTGGTATTGATCCTCCAAATTGGTAAGGTTTTTGAGATATTCATGATATAGAAGTGTTCTAGCATCAAGGATAGCTTTTTCGTTTGGAGAATAACACTCTCCATCAGTGGTATTAGAGCAAGAATCATCAAAATAGAAGAAAGAAGGACCCCGACTGCTGCAGTTATATAGAAATCAACACTTGAAGATTCAAAAGGTGAAAGTTTAAAGAGAAATCTTGAGACCGAGGTCTGAAGCTATCAAGAAGATCAAAAGGAACTTCATTCGAAGTAAAGGTACACTTACTACTCATAAAGTTTGAAGAATTCAATACACAGGTGAAGAAAGGATGGGAGATTCTCTTCAGATAGAGAAACTGGATAGAGAAAACTATCTAGCTTGGTCAATGAGGATGGAAGCTCATCTCATGAGCAAAGACCTGATAGGTTACATCAGAGGTGAAGAAGAAAAACAACAATTCAGAGATCCTAGTGTTCCAACTAGGGATGAACTCTAAGATTTGAAGACTTGCATGAAGAAGGATGCTCAAGCAAGAAGCATTATCTACATGGGAGTTAATGACTACTTGCTACCTCATATTAGAGGCAATAGAGGTTACTTTGGAAGAAATGTAGGTAGAGGATTCCAAAGTCAATCCTACAACAATACTTGCTACAATTATGCTTCAGATCAGAAGAAGGATTCAACTTTAATCACGAATGCAACTTGTGAAAGACAAAGTGAAGATCAAAGAGTCTTCTACATTGACTCAGGGTGTAGCAATCACTTGAGTGGTAACATAGCTTTGATGACTAACTTGGAGAATAAGGTAATTAATCATGTGGTTCAAACAAGTGATAATACAAAGCATAATGTGAAGGCAATCGGATCAGTGAAGGGCAAGGATGGAAGTACTCTTCTGAGTAGGGTCTTGTATGTTCCTACAATTCTAAAGAATCTCATGAGTGTAGGGCAAATTGTTGAAAAAGGTTATGAAGTAAGGTTTACTAATGATGGAGTTTTTGTGGAAGACCCTAGCAATGGGTATAAGCAAATTGTTTCAGGGAAGAAAGAAGGAAGACTCTTCACATTGAAGATTCAAGGTAATGTTGACTAAACACATAGAGATTCAGTATCATTTCTTGAGAGAAAAGGTACTTGACAAAGAGATTGAAGTTTTGTATAAATCAACAAAAGAGCAAGTTGCAGATATGTTGACAAAGAGCTTAAATGGACCTAATCTACAGAAGTTTAAAGAGATGGCAGGAATAAAGAAGAATGATATAATCACAATTAGTGATTGAGGGGGAGCTATTGGAACAAAGCAATCCCAAATTGATGATTATGAAAAACTTGAAGAAATTCAAGAATCAAAATGAATCCAAAGAAGTCATTTGAGAAAATGAAGAGATCTCAGAAATGTAGCTTGTATACATATGTACATTACAAATGAAAATTCTTGTACTTTGAGTATAGATGGTCATTAGAATGATAAGGAGTAATGCAATAGATGCAGGATGAGTCTAGAAACATATGTATATAATTCAATAATCTAAAGAAATATGAATGAGAGTCATTAGAATCCAAGTGTCCATGAGATAGATGTGTAGAGAGTCATCTCCAGGAGTTAGTGTCAAGACTTTCTCTGATTTCTCTCAACCTGATCATGTGGATCAGGAAATCTTTTGTACACATCTAATCTAGAATCTAATCAAGCTATGTTGAAAGTTTCATGGTCTACTTCCTTTCAAGATGTGTGTATGATCAATAGGAACATGTATATGTAGAGTCTGCAGATAGAACTCTCGGAGTCGTGCACTTTTCGTGTCAATGTTTTTCTTGGATCTCAGTGCAGAGTGTAATGTTTTTGATGATTGAGCATTCAAAACCTAAGTTAGAAGGTAAGGAAGCTATGGCTAAAAGCATTTAGCAAAATGGGACTTGTGCTGTGAGAAATCAACCTTAGAAGTTGACTATGTCAAAGTCGCTTGTTCAAGAAGACAGTTTCTGACATACCTTTGATCTTAATGATCAAATCAGAGTTTTAATAATTCTTTTGAAGGTCTAATGGTTGATATGATTGTGCAAAGGTAGCATGGAGATATGTGCATCATTAGAGTAAAGAAATTTTAAGTAATGTGCAGGTAATAAAGTCAAATTTTGAAGCAGACTTCTTGAAGAAGAAACGTATTCACTTAGAGAAATGATAGTGAAGGATTTGGTAAATTAAGGTAACATTTGTGTAAAGGTTGATCTATAACTGATATAGAGGTGCTCTTAAATCAGTATAGATCAAGCCTTTGGATATTTAGAGGTCTCCAACAAAGAACCAGTACTCAAACCTTTTCCTTGAATAGCACACTTCACAAACGATCCCACATTGCTACAAAATTTGGTGTGAAGAAATCTTCTTTGAAGAATCATCAAGAAAAGCATAATGAAATACCTTTACTAATGAAAGTAGCAATAGAAGTGAGTGCAGCCAGGGGAGCAGTGCAAATGAGTTCCATGAAAAAAGCAAGAATTCAAGTACAATGGTCACACAACCTAAATTAATCTCAAAATTTAAATAAACATTATAGGTTTCAAAAGATGTGTTTTTTATGCTAACTTGTATGTTCTAAAAAGAGAAAGGAAGACATGTGCGCTTGTAAACTATGTAGATGACCTTGTGATTAGAGGAAATTATGATGCTTTTCTTCAACAAACAAAAGATGCTATGAATTTAGAATTTGAAATCACAGACTTGGGATTAATACATTATTCTTAGGCCTTAAAGTATGGTAGGAACCAATGAAGATTTCTATCTCAGAAGATACATGAAATTGGTTGGAAGTCTCATCTACTTGTGCAGTAACAGACCAAATATTTCTTATGTTGTTGGAGTAGTAAACAAAATCTCTAATAAGCCTTGCCAAACTCATTGGAAGGCAAGCATGCAGATACTCAGGTATGTGAAAGGAACCACTAATTATGGTATTCTCTATGAAGAAGGATCATCTCTAGTTTGATATTGTGACTCAGATTGGGCAAGAGATATTGATACCACAAAATCAGTTGCAGCATATTGCTCTTCTTTAGGATCAGGGATTTCTCTTGGATCATGAAGAAGCAACCAATTATAGCATTATCTTCTACTAGAACTAAGTACAAAGCAGCATGTATTGTAGCATGTGAAGTTGTATGCTTGAGGAGGATCCTATGGCACATAGGAATACAAGGACAGGAGGCTACAAGGTTGGTGTGACAACCAAAGTTGCATGGCCATCGCCAAGAATCCTATTTTCCATGCACATACCAAGCACATAGAAATTTAGTATCATTATGTGCATGATTTAATTGAGGACGGGATCATGGAGACAAGCTATTGTCCAACTGAAGAAAATGGAGCAGATATCTTCACCAAGGCTCTTGGAAAAGAGTAACTTCATTGACACTTTCCAAAGCTCAGCATCGGACCAAGGAGGTATTTCATTGGAGGGTGGACATTGAGGGAAGGTGTAAGATATACTCAATACTGCACCTTCAAGTGACCATGAAGGATCCATGGTGCTCTAAGCTATAAGGGACCCATTATGAGGAGAAGCCTTTCTGAGATCCTAGACATTTGTGGAACCCCAACTTCAAAGTTAGACGAGGTCTTTCTATGACCGTTGATGGTAATAGATGATCTTTGTGAGCCTAGCCATTAGGTTAGGTAGGGCATAAACTTCCAGGCCATAGGGTTGCCATTCAAGCTGAAAATAAAGGCCTTGTGGTGCCACCTAGTTTCCCCTTAGAATCTTAATGGGGGAGTGCAGAGGGGGGCTTGACCCCTTCTTCAGGGTCTAAGGGGCCTATCCCCCCATCTCGTAGGGTCGAGATGGTAGGAATTCTAGTCTTGGAGATATCGTCGGATTGTATATTTTGGTGACTATTTGTATCTCATGACTATGTTTATCTATATTGAATCCCCTTGTAAAAGTTATATAAGCATGGACCATGTGTAGCTTTACATATCATTGCACACTAGTAAGCCCTTCATCTAGATTCTATCTAGATCTCCATCTAAACTCCACATTGGGAGTGCACGGGTGGACAACACCATAATTGTAGCTAGATTGCTCTTAGCAATCAGAGAATTTGAGTTCTCTATCTCTCACTCCGCATCTATCATTTTCTACATTTTTCTCTCAACTCTCTCTACTAGTCTATTTTGTTGTGTTGTTATATTCTTAGAAGAGGTAAAAAGATTGTAATAGAGAAGAAGAGAAGAAAAGGGAGCCCCATAATTTCTATTTAAATTCCCTTCTTGATATTGTAATGATATCTATCTTAAGCATTGTACATGTGCACTATGAGGAGTTCTCAAAGTCGTACTCCCAATCATGTAGTTAAGACAATTGAATCTTAGATCTTAGCTATTTTTTATGTCCATCCAAAGTGTGAGTGGACACTCATATGCGTGAAGTGGTGCGATCATGATACCACAATGGATTCCCCTTCATGTGAGCTTCATGAAGATACCCTCCTACTACAAAACCAGGCTCGAAATGCCACGCATAGTACTCTGCACGAGACCTATAGAATATGCAAAAGCTACACAATACATGCACACAAATTTCCTAGATTTTACAAATGCGATCAAACTTCATATCCATGGTTGACTAGGCCACTATATGTTTTATTACAAAACATAAACAAAAGTGTCTAATGGAAATTTGGCCTTTCATATGGACACTAACGATAAAAATCTCCCACTAAAGGCCAATATGGCCAAAGTGACTAGGTGAGAAAAAGTAAAGAATGATAAAGAATACCTAAGTGTAAGTATACAAATTATACCTCATACCTAATGGGCATGTTACATAGTGTACAAGTAACTGTGCAAGATAAGAAATCATGTAATCCCCATCAAGTGACAACAGTGTTGAAAATTGTCGTATGGTAGAGCTTTAGTCAAAGCATCTTTGACATTATCTTGAGTATGGACCTTCTCAATAATAATGTGTTGTGGCTAAGTAGTCTCTAATGAAGTGATACCTCACCTCGATGTGCTTAGTCTTTGCATGATAAACTGGATTCTTAGCCAAAGCAATGGCACTATAAATATCACTAAGCAAACATGGTACATGTTAAGTTAAACCCATATCACAAGCAAGGTGAGAAAAGCACAATGCTTCTTTACATGCCTCACTTGCTACAACATACTTTACTTCTATAGTGGAAACAATTGTACATTCTTAAAGACCAGATTTCTAAGAGATAGAACCTCTCGCAAAGTGAGAAATGTGATGTAGAATTCTGATTGTCTACACAACCAGCATAATCAGAATCTGTATAACCAATAATGGATGCCTTTCCTCTATCCAAGCATAGGCACTTGTTCTTAGTACCACTTAGATATCACAAAATCATCTTGACCACTTCCCAATGCTTCATGCTAGGATTAGACATATATCTATTCACAACTCCCACTACAAATGCAATGTCTAGTCTCGTAGCTATCATAGCATACATGAGACTACCAAAAATAGATTGATAAGGAATTTTGATCATGAATTCATTTTCCTCATTTGATTTGGGGCAATCATCCTTACTCATTTTCACATATGTAGGTAAAGGTGTACTCAATGTCTTGCCACCTTGCATATTCAACATGTGAAGTATCTTGGATATGTACTCACTTTGATGCAAGTATACGCATCTTTTACTCCTATAGCAAGTACTGTGCATGCTAAGAATAGAATCTCCCAAATCCTTCATATCAAATATCTCACTCAACTTTCTTTTGAGCAATGACAAGTCATCAGAGGACTTCCTAACAATCAACATATCATCGACATAAAGTATCAAGCATATCAAGCTACCATTTGAGCATCTCTTTGCATAGAGACAATGATCCTCATTGCTTTGATAAAAGCCTTGAGATTTCATAAAAGCATTAAAATTTTGGTACCATTGTTTAGGGGACTCTTTAACTCCATATAAGCTCTTCTTTAGCTTTCTCAGTTTACTCAGCACCCATCTGGCTTAGCTCTATCACTTGCCAAGTTAGCATATCATTTTGCCTCATCCATCCATTCCTCCCTCGCCTCACCATCTGTCCGAGTCATCCTCCCTTTCCCTACACCTAAGCCACCCATCGGGCCCTACGTTTCACCCTCTTCCCACATTTGCTAGCGATGGTAGGACCCCATTTTCTCCACCACCTCACCACCCACTCGTCACATCCGGGCCTACCTAGCTAATTATGTTCCTAACCATAGCCTCACCACTCCATCACCTATGGTCCAACCTACTCCCCCATATCCTCCGGAGCCAGTTCCCCCTCCAGTGGTAGCCTCCACACCAATACCTATCAAGTAAGCATCCACTTGTCTCCCTTACCATTCCACACCTCCACCTTCCCCACACCGCTCACTTGTCCATGCACCACCCCCTCCACCACATCCTGCCCCTTCCCACTACATCTAAAAGATCCCCTCAAATGATCACGCTTTCCTCAGTCTGCTTCACAATGCGAGCATCATTGCACTTGATGGAGTAGATGTTGCACATCACTCTGTTGATTTTATCTCTGTGACAACCACCCTCCACCAGTAGTATGCCTCCATGATCGACTGTATTCACTCCTCAACTACCTCCCAATGGCAAATGATTCATTCTTCCTTGCATGTGATGCAAGAGGAGTGTTTCCACTTCCACAATGAGGCCAATTCAGTGAATCTGGGCCTTTTGGAGCTACGACAATGCTTTTCTCTTGGTCTCTGCAATAGCGTTGCTTATCACCTAGTTCGGCGTGAGAGGGACCATCTTAACTACTCTATGAGCGGGATTGTGGTTATGGTTGAGTAGGCCTCAATCACCCTCCACCACCAATGAGAAACGCCTTCTCTTATGCCACTTCACCCTCCCCTCCTCCTTTGCATCCACCTCCACTGCTTTAGGACAATCTTAGGATTTGTTCATATACTATGATGTAGGCAAGCATTTTGGGTGTTACTTGTTTTTCTAGCATCTTTTGGTACTTTCATTTCTGTAGCGAGATTCACACTAGTCATTTGTAGTTGGATATCATGTATGGGCATCTCCTTTCGGTGCTCTATTCTTTTGTAGTTGGATATTATGATGTGAGCATCTACTTTCAGTGCCTTATATGACATGTTCATGTTATGTGACTCTTTTTGGTTATGTCTATACTTTATGGTATTTTTTTTGTATCTCCATTCATTTTTTTATTACTATCCCAATCCATACTTTCTATCCATCCTCTCTAACTTTACTCCCTCTCCCCCATGTTCTTTCCCTGCGCCCCCTCTCTAACTTTACTCCCTTCCCCATTCCCCCATATTCTTCATCATCACTTTTCCATCCCCAATTTCTTACACCCTATTTCACTAATCGACTCTTCCCTTATGTCACTACCTCGCTTCCCCCTCAAATAATTCCCTCTTGTCCCTTTTCTCGGGATGGAGAGCCCATTAGGTGATTGGAAATTGTTGAGTTGGTCAAAGGTCAAACTTATCAAAGGTCAAAGTGGTCAATTGTGAAGCCAGTCAAAGGTCAAATTGATGACTTTGCAAGTGATGCACAAGTGGTGAAAAAGTGCAAAGTGATGCATAAGTGGTTGAGAACAAGGGTGCACATGTAGTGCATAAAGAGTTTGTTCACAATGGTTTTGGAGGAAAAGTTGAATGTAGGTTGCAAAGTGGTTTTTTTGAAAGATTTTCAAGGTTTTTAAGTATTTTGAAAGGTTCATGTGCACCCTCTCTTATGCACACATTTTGAAGAATTGAAGGTCAAAAGTGGAAGCCATATGAAGAGAAAGCAGTATGCACAAGTTTATATATGGCCCCCCATTTAAAATTTTCTTTCTCCTAAAGACACTACAAGACAAAATAGGAAGTCATTGGCTTTACACTTAAGTGATTCTTGGAACATCAAAGTGAGCACCAAGATACACTAGCAATTAGAAGCGATGTACATAAGAGAAATCAACACTCACAACAAGGCATTAGCATTCTTTGAGTTAGACTAAGCAATGGAGAGTATAGTCTACACTAGACAACAAGAGAAGAGCAAGAGACACATTGAACCAATGGGTCCGAGGAGAAACAAAGAGAGAGAAAAGTGTGCATGGAAGGTAAGCAAGTGTGTAGTGAGAGAGTGTGTAAAGAGTCATTAAAGAAGGCAACCAAGATGGAACAAGGTACTAGTGAGGACGTGTTGCATGTCAACAAAAGGTTGGCCCTTTCTCCAACCCTATTGGAAGCTTGAGTGCAAGGTGTGCACAAGAGCAAGCTACTAGAGAGGGTGGAGGTCCGGTACGGAGAAGGTTGATGGCACAAGGAATTTCGATATCTTGTATAGTCGTGTGTGTGTGTGTGTGTGTGTGTGTGTGTGTGTGTGTGTGTGATTTTTGGTTTTAGCATTCTAGGCAGAGAACATTTTGTCTATTCTAGACACATCCATTGTATTTTTCATTGTAATCAAGATACAAAAGCTTTCGATGCAAGTGTTTTACTTCTTCTTCTTCATCCTTCTCCTACAAACACTCAAGTCCTATTCAACTAAAGAATCCACCAACACCCACCTGCTCTACTCCCTTCCACCTTCCTAGCCCACCTCCTCTCCTCCCTTGGACCTCTCCCCCACCCAGCCTTCTGTCCTCCTTTGTATCCCGCCCCTTCTCTACTCCCTTGTCTCCCTCCCTTTCCCAATACCGTCTCTCCTTCCTTGTACCCTCCCCCTATCGTCTCTCCTCCCTTGTATCCTCCCCACCCCATGTTCTCTCCTCCCTTGGACCTCTCCCCCACCCCGCCTTCTGTCCTCCTTTGTATCCCGCCCCTTCTCTACTCCCTTGTCTCCCTCCCTTCCCAAATACCGTCTCTCCTTCCTTGTACCCCCTCTCTCCCAAACCCTATCTTCTCTCCTCCCTTGTACCCCCCCCCCTACCCCATCATCTATCCTCCCTTGTACCCACTACTCAACCCCCCTAGCCCACCCTCTCTTCTCCCTTGTATTCCCCACCTTCTCTACTCCCTTGTATCCCCCTCCTCCAACACCTCCTCTCCTCCCTTGTATCACCCCTACCTAAACTTCTCTACTCCCTTGCCCCCTCCCACACAAGCTTTCTCCTCCCTACCCCAATCTTCTATCCTCCATTGTATCCCTCCTTGCCACAATCTTCTCTCCTCCCTTGTATCCCCTACCTACCCCATCTTCTCTCCTCCATTGTATCCCCCCTTGACCCACCTTCTCGCCTCCCTTGTATCCTCTACCTGCTCCATCTTCTCTCCTTACTTGTATCCCCCCTTGCCCCACCTTCTCACCTCCCTTCTATTTCCCAAAATTAGCTTCTCTCCTCCCTTGTACCCCCCTCCCCCAACACCTTTTTCCTCCCTTCCATACCTCCTACCCTAACCTTTCCTCTCATGCATCCCCCACGTGCCCCACCTCGCTCCCCCTCCCCCCTTGTATCCTTCCCTGCCCACACCTTCTCTCCTCCCTCATATCCCACCTTTCCCAAACATTTATCCTCTTGTGTATCCACCACATCCCCCAACTCCCCTTCCCCCACTTGTATCCCCCCTACCCCAACCTTGTGTCATCTCATGTATTCCCCACGTGCCCCACTTCCCACCCCTCTTGTATCCTCCCATGCCCCAACCCTCTCTCCTCCCTCATATCCCCCCTACCCCAATCTTGTATCCTTTCGTGTATCCCCCACATGGCCCACCCCACTTGTATCCTCCCTTGCCCCAACCTTCTTTTGTCCCTCGTACCACATCTCCTCCCTTGTACCCCCTAGCCAACCTCCTCTCCTACCTTCTATCCCCCTTACCCCAACCCATCTATCCCCTCCCCTCCTCTATCCACCTTTCTCCTCCCTTGTATCCCCCATTACCCCAACCTTCTATCCTCCCATGTATCCCCCACCTGCCCAAGCTTCTTTGCCCCTATATATCTCCCCTTGCCCCAACCTTCTCTCCTCCCTTCTATCCCCCCTACCCAAACCTTCTATCCTCCCATGTATCCCCCATCTATACCACCTTCTCAGCCCCCTTATATCTCCCCATGCCCCAACCTTCTCTCTTCCCATGTACACCCCACCTACCCGAACCTTCTCTCCTCCATTGTATCACAACCCTTGCCCCACCTAGTCTCCCCCCACCCCAACCTTCTTCATCACTTGTATCCCCCACTTTTACACCCTTGTATCCCCCTTGCCACACCTTCTCGACTCCCTTCTATCCCCCCTTGCCCCCACCTTGTCGCCTCCCTTGTATCCCCATCTACCCCATCTTCTCTCCTCCTTTGCATCCCCTTGCCCCATCTTCTTGTCTAGCTTGTATCCCCCTCTTGTCCCACCTTCTATCCTCCCTTGTACCCCCCCATGCCCCCACGTTCTCTCCACCCTTACCCCCCCTTTGCCCACCTTCTCGCCTCCCTTGTATCCCCACCTGCCCCAACTTCTCTCCTCCTTTACATCCCCTTGCCCCACCTCTTGCCTACCTTGTATCCCCCCCTTGTTGCATCTGCTCCGCTCCCTTCTATCCCCCCCTTGCCGCACCTCCTCTCCTCCCTTGTATCCCCCTTTCCCTACCTCCCCTTCCCAGTATCCCCATCTTCTCTCCTCCCTTGTATCCCCCCTACCCCACTTTCTTGCTTTCTTTGTATCCCCCCTACCCCATCTTCTCTCCTCCTTTGTATCCCCCCTACCCCAACTTCTCTCCTCCTTTACATCCCCTTGCCCCACCACTTGCCTACCTTGTATCCCCCCCTTGTTGCATCTCCTCCGCTCCCTTCTATCCCCCCTTGCCGCACCTCCTCTCCTCCCTTGTATCCCCCTTTTCCCTACCTCCCCTTCCCAGTATCCCCATCTTCTCTCCTCCCTTGTATCCCCCCTACCCCACTTTCATGCTTTCTTTGTATCCCCCCTACCCCATCTTCTCTCCTCCCCTGTATACACCCTTGCCCCACCTGTCCTCCCTTGTAACCCCCCTTGCCCACCTAGCCTCCCTTGTATCCCCACATGCCCTACCTTCTCTTCTCCCCTGTATCCCCCCTGCCCCACCTTCTTGCCTGCCTTGTCTCCCCCTGCCCCACTTTCTCTCCTCACCTTTCCCGCACTTGTTGCACATTCTTGCCTCCCATTTATTCCCCATTGCCCAACCTTCTCACCTCCCTTGTATCCCCACCTACCCCACCTTCTCTCATCCCTTGTATCCCCTCCTACCCCACCTTATCTCCTCCAATGTATCCCCCTATGAGACCTTCTAGCCTCCTTTGTATCCCCTTGCCCCACCTTCTCTCCTCCCTTGTATCCTCCCTTGCCCCTCCTTCACTCCTCCCTTGCATCCCCTCTTCCCCCACCTCTCCTCCCTCATACGCCCACTTGCACCACCTCTCCTCCCTTGCATCCCCTCGTACTCCCCTCTTGCATGGATTGTATCCCCCTTGCCTGACCCCTCTCCTCCCTTGTATCTCACCTTGCCCCAACTTCTCTCCTCCCTTGTATCCCCCCTTGCCCCACACACTACCTGTCCTCCCTTGTATCCCCACCTACCCCGCATTCTTTCTTTCTTTATCCCCCCCTCCCCACCTCTCCACCCTTTTATCCCCACTTGCTCCATGTTCTCTCCTCCCTTGTATCCCACCTTCTTGCTCCCTTTGTACCCCCCTCTACCCCACATCTCCTCCCTTGAAGCCCACCTGCCAAACCTCTCCCTCCTTGTATCGCCCTACCCCATCTTCTTGCTTGCCTTGTATCCCCTCTGTCCCACCTTCTCTCCTCCCTTGTATCTCCCCTTGCCCCACCTTCTCTCCTCAATTGTATCCCCTTTGCCCCACATTCTCTCCTCCCTTGTATCCCCACCTCCCCCCCCCCTTGTGCCACCTCTCCTCCCTTGCATCACCACTCACACCATCGTTCCTCCTCCCTTGTATCCCCCTTGCCCACCTTGCCTCCCTTGTATTCCCATGTCACCCAACTTCTCGCCTCCCTTGTACCCCCTTTGCCCGATCCTCTCCCTTGCCTATTATCCCTCCTTGCCCGCCATCTCTCTTCCCTTGTATCTCCCTTTGACCAACCTATATCCTCCCAAGTATCCCCCTTGCCCCCACCTCATCTCCTCCCTGGTATCCCCCTTGCCCCACCTCCTC